>JASKGM010026303.1:0-27436 GCA_034509205.1 Ceratonia siliqua | reverse complement strand
AAATTACTTTAATTAAAGTTTAATTCCCTAGGATCCATCAATATACAGGGGAGAACCTAAACTGAGAAAACAGTGTTTCCGCTCCAGAGGATAAATCTCTACTGGAGGGTAACCCGATCCTCACCTTCGGGAACTACACTCACCGAAGGGAACTAAGCTTTCTGTTCTCATCCGAAGGAACCATTCACAAAAATACTTAACCTTCTGTCAGGAACCTCACTCACTGACAGAGGTACCATTTATCAAGAACTGCCCTCAATTGATAAATGTTGCGACCTAGGTGCACCTAGTGGTTCTACCACCACTTTACTACAGATCCCAGATTACAGTTCTAAATTTAATTTCCATAATCCTCATACTCATACTTTCAAAACGTCAAATACAGATACTTTCATGCTGTGGACAAAGTAATCAATTCACATATAAATATATATATATTAATTCCTCAAAGTCTACTCAAATAACATCATTTGTCCACAAAATAAATTTTAACAATTCATGCATCAAGGGGTAAGTAGGAATCCACTCACCTTCGATTAGGAGTTTAATACTAAATTCCAATCCCACCTCGCGCTATTGAGTTGGGTCTAATTGAACTGGATCTAATGCTCCTATACAGTAATTTAAACAGAGGCGATTTAGTCACACCTAAACTTAAGTAAATCCCTTATAATTTCTTTTTTTTTTTTTTGGGTATTACAGAGTAATAATAACTTATTGTTATTACTCATACCTAATTCTTAATCAGTACAAAATTTTAAAATTTTGTATTAAACTTTAAATTTAGTTACAAAATACAATAAATGAAAATAAGGAAGTCTCATTTTGACTATTTATGTAGTTTTCCAGATATATAAGAGATTGTCAAAGAGCATTCAATCTCACTTGCCTTCATGTATTTATACACCTTTAAAATTTCAACTTACTTGCTCTTTTCCACCATTTATTCTTCAAGCTTCTGTTCAAGCTTAAAGAACAAAGATGACTTTTAATATATGCACTAACTTGTTTATGAATATAGTCATATAATACTTCACTTAAACCTTGACATTATATTTTTTATTGTTTTCTTTCCCTAGCAGCTGAGAGGAAACTCCCACTAAATAAGATAAACTTATTTTTTTTTCCTTTTGTTATGGTTATTAAACTCCCATTATAATTTCAAAAATAGAGACTACAATTAGTACTAGTATAATATTATACTCCATTATAATTTCAGAAACATCAAAAGAGTTAAAGGAAAATAAGAAAGGTAGGCATGCATTGGGAAATGGTGGGGTAATGTGCAGGACATGATCTTGTCACTGGTGGATTTCGTTGGACATAATGTAGTCTTAAAAAAGGGGATGCACCAAGAAAAGTAGGGTAATGCGCAAGAGAATGTCTCTTTCATAATAGAAGGTAAAAAAAAAAAATTGGTATTTTAGTCATATTAAAAAAAATAAACCTTGGACTAAAGATAATTGTCAACTTTAATGTCAGTTTCAAATTTGAGTTTAGTTGTAACTTATTTTTAATTTACAAGATATAAGTCGTGTATATTTTTAGAATAGGGGGCGGGCTATGTAATTAAAACATTTCTCAAAGGAGGGGGTATTTTACTCTATAACTTATTTAGTCATCGCTTAATCACATTATGACATTTTTCATCTAAATTTTAGCAAAAATAATTATGTAAATATTAAAACTAAATATTTTTATTGTTAAAAATTTTGTTTAATTTATATTTTGAACAATTTCATAATACTCTAGAGTTATTGCTTTATTTAAATTAATATTTAAAATTTTTAAGTGTTAGTCTAAACTTATCTATGATCTCAAAATATTATAAAATCATTCAAATTATAAGTGAATTTTTTTAAAATATAATTATTCATTATTTTTGTTTTCATATAATTATTTTCATTAAAATTAATTCGAAAAAATACTACAAAGTAGTTAATTGAAAATGAAACAAACTACAAGAAATTAAATGATATATTTAAAATGATAAATTGATTTTGAGCCAAAAGATAATAAACTGTAAATTACCCTAAAGATAATCTAATTAAATCTACAACAAATTTTATCTAGCAGAAGGCAAGTGAATCAATGAAGTTTGACTGCCACAACTTTATCTGCCACTCTCTCTTTGGCATTAATAAGAAACTTTATCCAATTTCTTGATTTTGGGTTTTGATATACACCTTGATTTCTAATATGTTTTTCAACGAATTCGAACTTGGGTATATTTGGATGAGATAATTTAAGAGAGAAACTATTTTTTATAATATTTTAAATCTTTTATATAAAATATTTTGTCTAAATAACTAATTAAAAAAGTTAACAATTTCAACTAATTTAACCGAATTGTTTTGAAGAATTTTAAATACTTCACTTTTAGGTAAATTCTCAAATTTTTCCAATTGTAATTTCTTGGCTCCACTTAGAATCCGACACTTGAATCCGTACTTAGGGGCTATTTGGATGAGTTTGTGTTTTTTAGCATATGGCTTCAAATAGAAATGATTTTTTTTAAAAAAAAAACAGGTATTTAGTGTTTGGATGTAATTATGCAGAAGTGACTTTACTGAAAAAAAACATATGTGTTGCGTTTGGATGTAAAAATATAAAAGTACTTTTAAGCATGTAAAATTATTAAAAATGACGTATAAAAGTGCTTTTTAGAAAATTTATGAAATCTTTTAGAGGTATATATGTTTAAAAAATTTTATCTCTCTTCTATTAGACCTGATTATTTTTTAAGCATCATATTTGATGCTTCTCTGAAAAATAGATATTCTGCTTATTTTTAAAATAAGCACTTATAAAATAATTTGCATCCAAACAGTCATTTTAAAAATAATCACTTTTTTTTATTAAAAAAAGCAACTTTTCTTCTAAAAAAACTCATTCAAACGGGGGTTAGCCTCGGCTCTTCAGCTCAAACCTAACCTTGGCTTCAACTCTTTAACTTAGATTTTGCCTTGACACCCAAACTCATATCTAACTCTTTAACTTAGACACATCCCTGATTTTCAGACCCGGTCCTGACACTGATCCTCTTCTCTATTTGTAAAAAGTATTATGAAAATATCCATCATTAAAGAATACAAAAGTACAATTTTTTTTATGAAAATTAGTTATCTAAACATGATATTTTACAAATATAGAAAATTCAATTTCTATACAATTTAAATTTTACAAAGTTTTAAATTACATAATCCTAACACAATCCATTCATAGTGTTTTCATATACAGCCTCCTTTATTGCTTGGGTCCTCCATGGTATCACTGCAATCCATTGAGTATCACCAAACTAATAGGGTGAAGGATCCTCCAAAATTTTATTCCGTAGTTGATCTCAGCTTAGGAAAAAAATTAAGGGATGACCTGAAATTCTCACCAGCTTCAGAAAGGTTTATATCTACCTTTACAGCCTGTGGCTTATATTCTTGTCCCAAAACCCACAACTCAACATTCATGGAGGCTTTTTGGTGGTATGGTCCTGTAAATGCATTATAAATATGATGTTACTCTATAAAACATAAACACAGGCATAGATATATTAAATAAAATAAGTTAAAAAATTATACTATTAAAATTATTTTATGTACAACAAAAACGAATAGGAAATAACTTTTATAATCTCATCAAGAGGGGGTTTTCAATCCCTTATTATAAATTTCTCCCCTCGTTAGTTGTACCCAATCCATGTCAATTTTACATGTATTTAGCACAAGTCCAAACCATGTTTGGAGATGTTTGAGCCAAAAAATTAAATTATTTTATTTGAACATGTACAAACATGTTTGGTAATGTGTTGTGATGATATCAACTGTGTTAGAGATATGTTTGACATATGAACACACCTTAAGATAGGCGTGCCTATGCTTTACAGAAATTAGTAAATGACTAATGAATTTTAAATATAATAAAATAGATGGTTAAAATGCACCTATACATATAAGCATAACCTTAACCTAAGAATTAAGAATAAAAAAGGGATATAACAAAGATGAAAAGAATGAGATAAAAATTTATGTCAAATAATTATGAGAATATTGTAATTAGTTATAATATTTGTGAGGGCTACATTATTAAGAATACCTTATTTGGTAAATCATTGAGTCAAAACTTGGTTTATATCTTTGATATTGTAATCGTCTTCTTCTTCTTCTTTTGCCATAGATATCTCTCCTCAACGTTGTTCTTCATATATAAGAGATCTCTCATTCAATAGTTTATGTACCTTTAAATAAGTCAAAATCGTCAAGTAGTTATGTCATCTAACACGATTGTTTTTATATTAACATATATACAAATATAATATGAAAATGATTATTAGGTAGCCCATAGAGTTTTAGGTACTGTTTGGAACGATTTTTATTTTATTATTTTTTAAAATAATTTTTGAAAACAACTTTAAAAAATAGTTTTATAGAACAAAAAAATAAAAAACTTGTTTAGATAAAAATATTTTTCATAAGTTTTTTTTCGTGCTTTTTAGAAAATAGATGACAAAAACAAGCAAAATACAAAAAAATTATTTTCATTTTTTTGTTTTCTAGTCATTATTTTCAGAAATGATTTTTAAAAAATAACTGATGAAAACAGTTATCCAAATAAGTTTTTTTTGTTCTGTAGAACAAAAATTTTTTAAAAACTAAACCAAACAGGGCCTTAGGCTCTAACTAAAAGGAAAATAGAAAAACCGCACATAAGTTTAAGGGGGGGACTAAGCTACCGTCCCCCACCCCCCTCCTTTTTTTTTTTACTTTTTATGTTTTTTAAAATTTTTTTTACTTTTTAAATTTAATTAAGTATTTTTTATCTCATGTATTTTTTTCAAAAATTTTTAAAATGTTTTTAAATTTTTTCTTAAATTTTTTTATATTCCTTTTACTATTCATCCATAATTTTTCTTTATTATTCATTTGTAACTTAAAAAATTCTACAAAAAAATATAAAAATATCTCAAAAAATTTTAAAAAAATATTCATAACATAAAAATTAATTAATTAATTTTAAAAAATTAAAAAATTAAAAAAATATATAAAAAATATAAAAACTCCATTACCGCCCACTGGGGGTAAGGAAATAACTTCCTAAGTTTAAAGAGTAAAATAAGCATCAAGCTCTTTTTTTTTTTTTGAATGAGTGGATACAATCATAAATTAGTTTCCTGTCTATTTCTTTAAGACCAAAGAATTAAATTTAAAATTATTAATTATATTCTTTTAAAAATCAATACTCACTTATTTATTTATTTTCTTTTCTTTTGACATTCTCCTTACTCTTTTCCTTTTCAAATTTTTAATAAATTGAAATCATGTATGTCCTTTATATTTTTCCTTTTCCATTCCTTCTCTCATCCTCTCCTTATTCTTATATCTTATATTAATTTTCAATTTTAATAAGCCTGTGTATTATTTCCTTTCTATATATTTTTCTCATACATTAATTCTCGAAAAAGTAATAACTGTATCCCTTTTAAAAATAAAATTTCATTCATGTGATATTGTTCGTTTCCATAAAATTAGAACATTATTTATGTCTTTTATTCTTTTTCTTTTATAATTTCTTCTTATTTGGTTATTTTATTGAAGATTTTATTTATAATGTATCTATCTATTTTTATCAAGATTTAATTCCTTTTCTTTTTTGTTTAGCTATAAATTTTTTTTTCATTAAGTCATGAAACTTTTAGGCCCCGTTTGTGCATTGTATAAGGCTAGATTTGATAGTTTAAGCTAATATAATTTAAGTTTATATGATATTTGGTATACACATAGGATTGTATAAGTTTATATGGTTAATGCTTTTTATATGGTTAATATTGTATAATAAAATACATGGTGAGGGGTGGGATAAGGCTATTAAAAACGGGATAAGATAAAAATATTATTAAATTTACTAAAATTATTTATTAGTCCAATCTTTACACAAAATGCAAAAATTTTGAAAGACTTTAAAAATATTTTAGTCAAAACAATCAAACTTTTATTCTGTCTAATATTGTATAGTTCATTAACAAACATAACATATGATTATATTATATAATTTATTGTGTTATGCATTGTCACAATAAACTTAAAATAATATAAAACTTTATTAGGTAAATAATTTATATAATATACAATATTTATTATACAATCAAATCTCATTCGCCACAAACATGATTTTCAACCACAAGATCTAAAAGCCTATCAATGTCAAGTTTTAGGTTGGCAAGTGCAAAGGCCTTTGAACTGTAACATTCTTTTAGTGCTTGGGCCTAATGGGCCTATGACTACTTCATACTGCCTCATTTATTTATTTTTTGTTGGTACAAATTATGAGAGAGGTTTGAAACTTAAAGGCATCTTACAAATTACTTAGGTGCTGTTTGGAAGTATTTTCAAAAATTATTTTTTTATTTTTTTGTTTTGCGAAAACAAAAAAACTCGTTTGAGTAACTGTTTTCATCAGTTGTTTTTAGAAACTGTTTTCCAAAAACAGTAACTAGAAAACAAAAAAACAAAAATAATTTTTTTGTGTTTTGGCTTGTTTTTGTCATCTGTTTTCTAAAAAACATGAAAAAATATTGATAAAAAATATTTTTATCCAAACAAATTTTTTGCTTTTTTGTTTTATAAAACTATTTTTTAGAGTTGTTTTCAAAAACTATCTTTAAAAACAATAAAACAAAAACCGTTCCAAACAGCCCCTTAAGCTTTTCATCGTTAGAATACACCTACTGGCTTATATGGTCTCATTTTGCTTCATGAATATTGAATTATCTCCTTTCTCTTTTGGATAAATTGTACATAATCCTTTCAATAGTAAGTAACATGCAATTTATCACTCTATACTAAAAAAATGTAAAAACTCATCCGTTAATCCCTAAAACACTTGTTTTGGTACACTTTACACATTATGTTAATAATTTCTTTAGAAATACGTTAGTTTTTTGTACAAATTACACAGGTTTCGTGTAATTTACATAATTTTTTAGTAACTACTTTAGGATTTTTACTAAGTTTTTGTGTGAATTACAATTTTTAATAAAATTGCTAATGAAATATGTAAATTGCATAAATATCGATATTTAAATAGCACTATCAAAACGGAATGGCTAGGTCTTCCTTGGACTACAAGAAAAAATGCCATTTTTTTTATTAAGCTTTTATTTAAAAGCCCTAACTCAACCTTATAGGATTTTAGAGCCTAAGCGAGTCTAAACGAGCCTAAAAGTGCTTAACTAAGAAAATTAATAAAAAATTATAAAATATATGACAATTAATCATAAAAGTTAATAAAAACATATTATAAATTATTCAAAACAATTATATATCAACAAAAATAAGTTATCCATAATAAAAAATAAGTACAAATTAAATAATAATTATTATTATTATAAAATTGTCCTAACTCAATGTTATAAATTAAAACATTTATCAAGTATCATATTCAACAATGATATTTGAATCTATTTTAGATGTTGCACTCATTTAGTCTTTTAGATCATCATCATCTTCATATATTATCTAAAAAGAAGATATTCTCAATATTGTAACACATTCATATGCTATTTAGGATTAAAAAATTTGAAAAAATTTATTAAAAGAAAAAAAATTTAGGCCGAGCCTGGCTCGAGAAGGGCTAAGCCTGAATAGGCCACTTAAATTTGGGCCTTGATTAACCCTACCAGAGTCTGTAATGCCCTAAGTTTTTAATTAAAAAAAAGGGACCAAAATACAAATACCTGAACCTTAAGGACCAAGTTGCAAATTAGGAACTTTCCTAATTTGCAAAGGGGTCCCTGGACCCATTTAAATCCCCCAACGCAGCCCCTTCGCTAAACCTCTCAAGTTTCTTCCTTTCTCTCGCGCGCGCCCACTCTCCTTCCATCAAGCCGTTGCCGTCACCGTCGTCCCTAGCCATCCGTCCCAGTCCGGTGAGCCTCTCCGTCCCAGCCACTGTGGTACCCTTTCCCTGCTGCCATTCCATGGGTGTTGGCTGCCGTAGCTACGGTGATTCAAAGAACTTCCTACTGCCATCCTTGTGTATGTGAGTTTCTAACCATCACTCTCTAGAAAACAATCAAAATAAAGGAGAATAGCAAATTTAGAAACTTAATTCTAATCAAAAGGAAAGAATTTTAGATTTATTGACCAAGAATTTCCTCTGTAGAGCCGTGTGGTCATGCGTATGTGGGAATTGAATTTCAACACCTTCTTCCTGTAGGTAAGCCATTTCAATGCTTCTGTAGAATAGAGACAATTGGGGATTTCCATTCCTTACTTCCTTTCTAAATTCCATGATTAATTGTTAGATATTAGAAGTGATTTTTTGTGGTGCACACCAACTGTTCGACAAAATGCCAAAGAGAAAAGACTATGTTAATTTCACTCTCTATTATGAGCCTTGTTCATTAAATTAAATTCCTGAATCTAGTGCATTTCAGAATATTAGACTGTAACGACATCCTCATTGAGTGAGTATTCAAATTTTGGATCCTTTGACGCTATTGGTCTCAATACTAGTTGTAGAAATTATTAAGGGATTTATTTGAGTCTAGGTGAGACTAAAGTGTCTTTTTACTATTTAGGAGCAGTGGATCCAGCTTCTTTAAACCCAACTTAGTAGTACAAGAAGGTTGGATTGGGATTTAGCATTAAAATTCTAATTTAACGGTGAGTGGATTCTTACTTACCCCTTGATGCATGAATTATTAAAATTTACCTTGTGGATAAATGATGTTATTTGAGCATGTTTTGAGGAAAGTAATATATATTTATATGTGAATTTATTATTTTGTCCATAGTATGAAAAATATATGAACTTTGATATTTTGGAAGTTTGAATGGTACAAGTACTTTGAAAATAATTTAGAACTATAATCTAGGATCCGTAGTAGAGTGGTGGTAGAACCACTAGGTGCACCTAGGTCGCAACCTTTATCAGTTGAGGGCAGTTCTTGATAAATGGTACTTCTGTCAGTGAGTGCAGTTCCCGACAGAAGATTGAGTTTTATTATGAATAGTTCTTCCATATGAGAATGCCCGGAAGGAAACAGGAAAGTTAGTATTTCTCTTCGGTGAGTACAGTTCCCGAAGGTGAGAATCGGGCTACCCTCTAGTTGAGATTTATTCTTTAGAGTGAGAATACTGTTTTCTAAGTTTAGGTTCTCCCCTTATATTGTTATGAATCCTAGAAAATTTATACTTTGATTAAAGTACTATTGAGCATGATGTCATTTTAAATTTCATATTATGTAAAATTATTCTATGAAGTAAAAGTTATTTTCTTTCCTGAATGTAACGTGCATTAGATGCTTATTATGTTTAAACATACTAAAATGAGATTTCATATTATTCTAGCGGTAATGCACGTTACATGAGGGGTTTTATGTATCAATTGATAAGTTTGATTTCTATTCACTGAGTCAGTGGACTCACCCCTCAACTTTAACATTTTCATATCAGGATATCGGTGAACTTCCCTCAGCTCCGCCTGCACCTTTTGAACCCACTGATTGAATTTGGTAGGCACCACTTTGATTAGAAGTTTTGGAGTTACTTGAGGATTGTGGACAGATGTTGGATAGGTTTTAATTGTATTTTTATTTATTTTCATGGTCTGTAAGTTAAATTGCATAGTTCTGTTTAATTTGGATATACAGTCCATGATGGACCATTTGTTGTTTTTCTGTTAAGCCACTGAGGCTTCTGGTTGATGGTGGACATGTCCACCTTATTATTTTGCAGATTTGTACCCTGGGATAGTCCATATTTCAGGCGAAACTCTGTCAAAATTTCTAATAAATTTTTAACTTAGAACTATTTTTATGAAATGATATTTTTGCTTTATCACTCATTTAAGGATGATTATGAATGTGATTTATTGCATTAGTATTTTAGGTTGGTAGGAAATTACCTGAAGAGTAATTTCCTACGCCAGTCACGTGTCCTAAAATGGGGCGTGACAAAGTCCTATAAAAACGGGCCAACCCATTAGGCTGGGTTCAAAATTAACAGTGTTACATTCAAAGGATCAATTATTAAGGTTTTTTAGTGCAATAGGTTATATTTAAATTGTTTAAAAGCACATTTGATATACTAAAAAGTAATTAATTTGACTAGAAAGTAAACTTTGATAACTTCAGCACTACAAAGTAAATTTTTGATGCTGTTATAGTAATGAAATGAACTCCCATGATAAAATAAAGATAACATCTAATTAAATTTAACATAATCACTTAAGACTATATATATATATATATATATATATATATAGTCACTCCCATCGTAAAAGGTTGCTAGCCCAATCCTCTTCTTATATATGTAAATAAAGACAAAACCCTATTTTTCCTATTTTTCTCAAATAGTGTTAGTATTGATAATAACTCCTTAAAAGATTTTTACTATTATAAATATCCCCCTCAAAGTTTAATTTTGTTCCACGTTTCATTGTTAATACATTTAATAGATTTAATGATGTATCTAGTTTAATGGTGACTTATTGTTGTTAATTGCCCTCACGGCACCCCACGTTGATTTACTTCTCCCAAACATTGCCTAAATTAAGCTACCTATAAAACCCTAATCCCCAAATCTCTTCTGATATCTCCCTCACTTTCATTGGTTGGATGAGGATGGGATTACAATCAAAACAATGGCGCCACCGGTGACCGGTTATTTGGCGGATGAAAGCATAGGCAGTTATGTGACTACCATGGCGCCACTAGAACCAATTGGTTGATCATCCTTTGTAACTGCCGCATTGAGAGCAAAAAGTGTCCTTTCAAATACAACAGTGAAGTTTAATGTCAGAGCCGATGCGAGTAGTGTATCGCCACCGGGACGGAGTTCATGAGCTTCTGAAAACATTGAAAGTGCAGAACAGGGTTGCAGGGAAACGACACCGTCAGCTTGTGGGACTGCCCAACGTGGTGTTTCGAAGACAAGAGTAAGGGCTGATGGGTGAAGCAAAGTGTGTGCCTGATCAAATGCAGATTGTAAACCATCGGAGGCTAATAGGCAAAGCGATGCAAATTCATCAAACTATGGAACTTCATAAGATAGTGATGTGGGGAAGACGACATCACCAATAGGCTGATGAAGTCTTCAATCCTACCAAATTGTGGTTTATAAAAGATATAGTAAATCCAGAATAGTGCTCGAAGCATATTTAGAAAAATTTGAAACAGAGCTTTTAATATGCTAAAATTTTTGAAACATTGCTTTTAATAACTCAAGAATAGTGCTCCTAGCACATTGAGAAAATTTTCAAATGATATATATGTATAGATAAATTTGATAATGTTATTAGTAAGTCAAGAATATATCGTATTAAAAATTGTAATATAAATGTAAATGTCAAGTCTTCTCTATATAAGTCTTAAAAAAAATGTTTTTTTTTCTTCATATTGCTTATTATATGTGGGTCTCAAAATATCAATGAGATATAATAGGAACTTATTCTTTTTTCTTTTAACAAAATCTATATATGGTTATTTTTGTATAAATCACATATATTCCCAAGAAAGCAACTTCTAAACCAAACTTAGAAATGTAAGATTCCTAGGAATAAATGTCCAACATTCCCAACAATTTTCAAGATTAAACAAATACAAATTCTAACATTCCTGAGAACAAATTTCCCAGTAATCATGTTTTCTGGGAGGAAACAAATTTCTCCTATACCAAACTCCCCTAACTTCATATGCCACTCTCTTTGGAATCAACAAGAAACTATCAAATTCTATGATTTTGTATTTTGATATACACATTGTTTTCTAATATATTTTTTCCAACAGATGATTTAAATTACGATAGCTACATATTTTTTGTATATTAGTCCAATAATGAATGAATACATAAGTATATCAGAAATGGGACCGACTAGGACCGACTTGCCTATAATATGTTTATGTATTCATTCATTATTGTTGGGGTCTATAAATCTTTTATAAACCAAGTATATTTAAAAATTTCTCTTGAATTACAACATAAAATATATGTAATCTTCAGTGTATTTGAATGACATAATTTAAGAGAGAAAACAATTTTATAAGATATTTCAAATATTTTACCACAAAATATATTGTTTGGATAACTAATCAAACAATTTTAAAATTTTCAAGTAATTTAATTATCGAATTGTTTTAAGGAATTTTCAATACTTCACCTTAGGTAGAATTTCAAATTTCTTTTTCAATTTTTTTTTCCCATTTGTAATGTATTGGGCCCACCCTAGGCCCAACACTTAGATCTGTACTTGGCCTTGGCTCTCAAACTCAAATCTAAAGCCCGAACCCAGCTCTAAAACCCACTCCGAACTCTTTAACCTATACCTGGCCCTACTCTCTATTTGTAAAAAATATATTATGAAAATGTATGTTATTAAGAAAATATTAAAAGTCTAAATTTTTTTATGAAAATTAATTATCCGAACATGATATTTTGCAAAAAAAAAAAAAAGAGAATTGAGTTTCTAGCAATTCAAAAATCATTTATTTTAAATTTTAAATTATATTATCCAAATACAATATTAAACCCCTCATTATCCATAGTATTTTCATGTACAACCTCATTTATTATTTGGGTCATCCATGGTGCCACTACCATCTAAACAAGACCTTAGCATCGGGCAGGTTTAGATACCTTCTCTGCCTGGGGCTTATGTTTTTGCCGCAAAATCTACCACTCAACATTTAAGGTGACTTTTTGGTGGTATGGTCGTGTAAATGCATTATAAACATGACGTCAGTCTATAAAGCATGAAACATTGAAAAACACTGATAGTGATATATTAAATAAAAAATTAGAAAATTGTATCATTCAAATTGTTCATCTACAACCAAAACAATTCAGAATTAACTCTTGCTCAAAAAAAAAAAGAAGAAAAAACTCTTATAATCTCATCAAAATGAAGTTTCTAGTCCTTCATCATATTTTTCTCTCTTTGTCTGTTTTACTCAACCCTTGTTCGACTAATGTTTGACTTGTGTTCGGTGTGTGTCCAAATCATATTCAGGTATGGCTGAATTAAAAAAAGTTATTTATTTTATTATGACACATACGAACGTGTGTCATGGCAATGCCGGTGTCAAACACATCAATTCTGTGCTTCACAAAAGTTAGTAAATAATTTAAATTTTAAATATAATAATATATATGTTTAAAATGCACATGTACATACAAAACACAATCTAGACCAAAGAATTAAGGAAGAAAATCGGATGTAAGAGGAAACAAAAGGAGAAGATGAATTTTTGTTTGTCAAATAAATGAGAGAATATTGTAAATAATTGTAATATTTAGGAGGGATATGTTGATAAGAATACCTTATTTGGTAAATCATTAAGTCAATACTTAGTTTATATCTTCAATATCGTAATCGTCTTCATCTTCATCTCCTTCTGCCGCCATGGATACAAGGTCGTTTCCCATATGTAAGATATCTCTTATTCGATACCTTATGTACCTTTAAATAAGCTAGAACTGTTGAGTAGTTAGATTATTTGACACGGCCACTTTTATACTGACATATATATAAATATAGTATGAGAATAATAATTAGGTAGCACATAGATTTTAGGCTTTATCTAAATGGAAAGTTGAAAAACCAATGGCGAGCATAGTTTTATGGGTAAAATAGATATCGAGCTCAATATTTTTTTTAATGAGTGAATGTAGTCAAATATTTTTTTCCATCTTAATCTATTTTTTTAGGGCAAAATTTAAATTTAAAAATATTAATTATATTCTTTTAAAAATCAATAATTATTTGTGTTTTTTTCCTTTTTGATATTCTCCTTATTCTTTTCCTTTTCATATTTTTAATAAATTCAAAAATCATTTATGTCCCTTATATTTCTCCTTTTCCACTCCTTCACACAAAGCATTAATTTTTCAAAAAGTAATAACTTCCTCCCTTTTAAAAATAAAATGTCATTTATGTGATCTTTTTGTTCTTGATATTCTCTTCATTTTTCTCCTTATCAAATTTTGATAAAATTAAAAAATTATTGATGTGTTTATTCTTTTTATTTTATAATTCCTTCTTATTTTTTTTATTATTTTAAAATTTGTTATAATGTATCAATCTATTTTTGTCAAAATTAAATTCTTTTAGGGGTATTCATAGATTCGGTTTGGTTGGTTTTTGGAAATTTTTTAAAAATTGGATAAGGCAATAAATCCGGTGGAGGTAGAGGGTCATAGGTAGTGGATCCAATTAGGGTCAAATTGTGGTTAAACTGGATTAAACTAAATAATATTTGCTAATTCATATTATATATATAATGTAATATATATATATATATATATCATAAAATTTGTATAATATAATACTTTAAAAAATAAATAAAATAAAATCATTTAATTTTTTAGTTGGAGTGTTAAACATTGCATTTATTTGTCCTCTTTCTCGATCGATAGAAAAAATGGAACTACTCCCGAAGTTGAAGATGAACGCTGACGCTGGTGCTGGTTTGTTTGTCCTCCTCATGTGTCTCATCATTTTTTCTCTCACTCTTGGTTTTTCACTTTTTCTTACCATCCCCGCCTAATTGTTTCTGAGTTTTACCTCCACCTTCTCTGACTTGAGAAACCAATTTTTCTAATTCAACCCCGGGTCACCAGTTTTTACACCGGTACTTTGACCAGCAATTTTTAATGGTGTATCGGATGGGCCAGGGGTCCGGTTCCTGGTTAAACCGGTCGCATTGACTGGGCCTAATTTCAAAACTATGGTTTTTGGACCTCAACGAAATTGTTAACTAAAATATTAGAGCTATTCGGTTTGTTTGACTTGACTCAACTCAACCAAACCAGTCAATGAAGGGCAATTTGGTTTGGTTCCATTTGATAGGTTTTAATCTACCTAATTGTTTTCTTAATTTAGATTTAATTTTTTTGAATTATAGTTAATTAAGCTTAATTTTACAAAACTTTAACATAAGAAAGGCTTATACTAATTATTAAAGGTCTAAAATTTATAAATTTTCAAATATCTAGTCTAAAACTTAATGTTTATAAATGAAAATAACAAAAAATATTAAAAATGCACATATAAAATTATAAATTATGAAAATACATATAATGGTTGATTGGGTCAGTTTGTTTTCTTCTACAACTATAAACTGAACCAAACTACTCGGTTTTCACTTAAAGAAAACTAAACTAAGGGCCTGTTTAGATGGATTATAACTTTTAGCAGGTGCTTCAAGTATTCATTTAATTGCATAATTTCTTTATGCATAAAATTAAAATAGGTATTTTTTTTAGGCATTTCTTTTGACAATTTGGAGAGTGTCACAACGTGACAACAAGTGAAAAGCTATCTTTTTATGACCTTTGGGCGCGTAAAAGAAAATGCAGAGAAGAATGGAGTCGCCACTAATTAATTAGGAGGATAGTTGGAATCTTTTAAAAAAAAAAAACTGGCCCTCGGAACCAGAGGAAGGATTTGTGAGTCTAATTACGTGTGGGAAAAGTGTTAGGCACCACACAACGTCCATTCCTAAGAATGGTTACCCTAGATCATTTATGCTTAAATTCGTTGTAATTTTTACCTCATATTTATTAACATGATGATGCTGAAAAGATAAAAAATGAAAGAACCAGACATATCTTATTGTGTAAGTGTCTGCATACCCTTAAAGGTATCAAGGTCCACGTAGTTTCAGAGTATTTGTTAAGATTATGCCTAGGAAAGATATATGATCAATTTCCTAAGGCAACAGTGTTTTAGATTTGCTTAGGGAGAATATGTAATTTCATCCAAAAGGTGAAAACTGTTTTGAACAATGTGGGAAAAAACTAAACCTACCTTACTGTGTAAGTGCTTACATACCCCAAAAGGGATCACGGTCAATGTAGTTCAAAATAATTTAATAAAATTGAGCTTGGGAAAGATATGTGATCAATTTCCTAATGCGACAGTGTTCTAGATTATGATGTGGGAGAATAAACCCACATCCAAAATCTATGGATAAATTAAGACAATATGACAAAATACATTTCCACATAAAGCTTGATAAAATGAGAGAATAATTCCCCACATAATGTTTATGAAGAAATAAGATAATATAGAAAAATAAATTTCTACGTAACACTTAACAAAAGGGAAGAATAATTCTCCACATAAAGTTTGAAAGGAAATGAGACAATATGAGAAAATAAATTTTCATATAAAGCTTAACAAAATGGAAGAACAATTCTCCATATACTGTTTGAAAGGAAATGAGACAATATGAGAAAATAGATTTTTACATAAAGCTCAACAAAATGGAAAAATAATTCTCTACATAATGTTTAAGAGCAATTAAAATGATATAAATCTATTAACCCATATTGAATTCCAAAAATTACATGGAAAAATTAAAAATCTTGAAACATTTTGGGGCCCAGATGAAATTTCAAAAACATTGAGGGCCAAAAATATTTTTTCTAAAAGTATTGGTGCAAAAATGAAAATTGTCAAAAGTATTGAGGCCAAAATCAAATTATTGAAACTTTCCTGAGTCAAAACAAAATTTTTAAAAAGTGACCTAAAGAATATTTGGCTTTTTAAAACTCACTTGAAAGTGTTAATTTAGTTGGGCCTCTAGAACTCTATTGATAAAAATGGGCCATTTGGAATCCCTTTCTATAAATGATTAATTAAGTAATTTTTCAAAAATCTCTTAAAATGATATTGAGCTCTTGAAACCCTTTTCTAATTTAGCTTCTTAAACAAAAATGATTTAACCTCTCTAGGTCTCTTGCATCCTAATTCTAAATCTTAAAATTTATTAAAAGAGATTTTGGGGCCTTAGACCCTTAAATTATTTTCAAGAAAAGAAGAGAAGCCCAAAATACTTTGTTTTGAGCAAAACTCCATTAATGTATATTCAAAAAAATTATAGCCCAATAGTTTTAACAAATTATTTTCATTTCAGAGTTTCCAATAATGAACAATAAGAACAGTAATGCATAACAAGAACAGAAATAAAACAAGGAAACAATAATAAAAATCGCACAGGATAAGAAAGAATACATAAAGAGAACAAAGAGAGGGTCACGTCTCCCAACTAAAAGAAGAAATAAAATAAAATAAACTAACATTAAGCAAATGATAAATCTTAAGAAACTAGCAGAGATAAATAAAATTACCAATAAATATGCCCATACAACAAAGACAAAGAAACCATGTAATTTCATCTAATGACAAAAGAAAATCACACACACAAGCAAGGGCATTTATTTGAGGAAACAAGTGAGCTCAAAGGCTAGGAGATTCGCATGCCTTGATAAGTCAATATATATGCTTCTATTTAAATGAGGTATAAATAAAACACAAACACATTGCAGATACAATTCAAATTTTTGATAATTGTTCTAAAATAAAGATCTAGACTATGGTTATGAATAAAGTTTCACTGAAATGGATATTTCAAATCCATAATTGATGAGAGTCAAACCCCAAAACATCATTTAGTAAATTAAAGCTCCAGTTTCAGACAAATTAGTTCAATGCACAAAATCTATATTTTAAGAAGTTAAATCAACATTCAATAGTGCAGCAAAAGCCCAGATTTGAAGCAGGTTGAACCCTAATTCAAAAACCCAACTTGAAATAAATCCAATTTATTACTCAAAATGTAACCACATCCCAAATTTAAAATAGCTCAAATCATCATTCAAAAATCCAGATTAACAGAGGTTGAAATGCCATTCGAGATGTTATTAAAACTCAGATTTAAAAAAGGGAATTTTATCACTCATGAATGCACAAAACTCCATATTAAAGCAAAACAGCTGAATCATGATACGAAATTGTTTCTTCAATGAGCAACATAGCAAGGCCACGGGAATCCCCTTTTGCCATTGGGTTTATGGAACCTAGGATATTATCATAGCTCAACCAAACAAAAAAGAAAATTAGTCACATGCAGAGAAGAGAAAAAAGAGAGAATGAAAACTTACCCTTATTTTCGATCTCTCTTCTTTCTGTCACTCTCAAGTTTTTTCCCTTTGATTTGTGGTCCCTTCTTCAGCTTCTCCGTCCCCTTCAATCTCGATCTATTCTCTCTTTTATAGCTGTAGTCCAACAAGTTTCCATTAATAGAGACAGGAAAGTTGAGCTTGAGTGCTGTAGTAAAAGACAAAAAATAGCGGGCATCCTTTGTAAATGCAAGTAGTCGATGGCGTGTTGTAGAGAAAGAGATCGACTAGGCAATGAAGGGACAGCCGTTGATGGAAGCACCTTGCCACGTTGATGGAAGCTGCTGCATGGCAAGGTGCTTCCATCAATGGTGAAACAGATAATGGACCTGACAGTGTGAAAGGGAGAGAAACTTCCATCATGGATAGAGAGAAGAGAGGGTGACTAGGGTTAGGGTTTAAGAGAGAAAAGTGAGGGAGAATAGATGAAGGGAGAGAAAGGGAGCATAGAGTGTGGATAGGGTTTCTTAATGGGCAAGTGAAGGGATTTTGGCTAGGTTAAGTGTGACATTCCGGGTTGGGTTATGAAGCATGCTTGGACCGAGTTTGGAGTGAAAATGGGCTGTTGGGTTGAATGAAATTGGGCTTGAGGGAAATGGAAGCTGTGTTTTGACTAAAAAAAAGAACTGGGGTTTTAAAAAAAAAGAAACTAGAATTGGGCTAATATTTTTTTTTGTTTTTTCTTCTCCTTCCTTTTCTTTTTTTACTTTCATAATTACAAATAAAAGAAATGAAGGTGATTCTTGTACTTTTTATATATATATATATATATATATATTGTGATTTTGAGGTTTCTCCCATGTTTCTTGTATTTTATATTTTTAAATTCTTTTTGGATTTTTAAATAAAATAAAAAAAAATTGTACATAGAGAAAATAGGTAAAAGTGAAAATATCTGGGAACATTTGTGATTTTTTTTTTTTTTTTTTTTTTTTTTTGCTAATGGAGTCCCTTTCATTCCAGGATATCCCTTCAGAACTTCTTCTTCCAGCTATCTCTCTAGTTTACCCGAGATGCTTCCCTCTCCCAGCTTTCCCGAGTGGCTGTTTGGCTTATCCCCTTGAACACTTCTCATCTTTATGTTGTTACAGTAGCAAACAACTCGTGGTAGTGGGTTCCACTGTGAGAAAACCCAGAACCTCCCTTTCTCCTCTAAAGGTCACCACGGGACATCCTCACCTCAAGAAGCTACTAGAAGTACGATGCAGAGAAGGAATCGTTAGTATACCTGCAGAAAATGTGAAAGAAACTTCAGCGTGGGGAAAATGGAGGAAGATGGAGGAAGATGGAGATGAAATGTGAATATGAAATAGAAGGTAAAACCCTAAAATGCAGTCAGGATATGGTTGGTAATTAAAATATATTTAATAATGTCTGAATTTTGATTCTCTCTTTTATTGGATTCCATTATTTTTTAAGCTCTAATTTTTCGCTTCTTAAAAAAATAGGTATTTTTACTGTTTTTTTTTTTTAAAAAAGCACTTTGGAATTTAATCTGATCCAAACGCTCCAATTATTTTGAATAAACTCTTTTTTTTTTTTGTTATAAACAATCTAGAAAAAGCACCAAAATTTACTTTTTTTTATAAGAAAAGTACTTCTCACCAAAAACAGATCCAAACGACCACAATTTGGAGAAGTATTTTTTTATTAAAAAGGTTTTTAGAACAGCAAAAGTAGTCTCCAACGCGCTCTAAGTCAAGAAACTTTTAAAGAAGTGAATTTTACATGTTTTTCAACCATGGAGACCCAAAAGCCTAAGAACCTCAAGTTTTATGTCCAAATTGCAAAGGAAGTGACAACGGTCTTTGGTGCTTGAGCCAATGGGCCTTGACTATTTATAAATTATTTAGACTTTTCATCATTAGAATATACTGAATGACTTATATGATGAACATTTTATTTCATGAATATTGAATTACTTCCTTTCTCCTTTAGGTGAATACCACATAATCCCCTTTTAACTATAAGTCGCTTGCAATTTCACCACAGTATTAAAAACCTCAACCCCTAAAATATATATTTTTCGTTCAATTTACACATTGTTAGTAATTTATTTGGAAATTTTGTTGGTTTTTGTGCAAATTTCATATTTTTTTCTTGTAAAATTACTAACAAAATGTGTAAATTGTACAAAAATTTGTATTTAAGAAATCAATTGCTGAATTTTTTTAATATAATGCGTTAAATTGCACATGACCTGTAATTAAATTAAATTCTCATGGCCATGTATTTGCTACATGGTTTGAACCAAGTTCACTTGTCCTAAAACTGAACCAAGAATAATTAATTATTTAATATTTAAAATGCACTGGCACTTTATTTAGCTGAAAATAATATCAACTATTAGATGAGTTTATATACAAAACTAAATAATCTATAAAATTATCAAATAAATAAAATATCAATACATTATAAATATTGTAGAGAAAAAGAAGAGAGGAAGTGGAGAAGGAGGAGAAAGATAAAGCTTTAGAAGTTGGAACTTGGAAGTCTAATAGTCTTTAGATGCTCTATCTTGAAGGGAGAAAGAAAAAAAGAGAGGTGTCAGCTTCCTTGATTTGTAAATTATTTAATTGTGGGTACAAAATCTTAGATTTTAATCCCGTTTTCATTAGGGTGAAAAAGATTTGTGCGAAGGAAAGGTTTATTTTTCAATGAGTAAGTCACAGAAATATTTTAAGTATTATTATAGTACTATATTGTTATTATTTATATTTTATTATATAATTTATTTTTAAATATGATTAAGTCAATTGTTAAATTTAACAAGAAATTATTTGTGTCGAAATATTTATGACAGTAATATTCTTTTAAGCTACACAAATAGAAATATTTATGATTAAGTCACAGAAATTATTTAGTACTAGAAATATTCTTTTAAGCTACACAAATAGACTATAAAAAAAGTTTTATTTGAAAAAAAAATAAGATAAATTATTATTTGGTGTAGACACTAAAATCCTAATTGTTACCAAGGTAATATTCATTTTTTACTTTTTTTATCCTTTACAAAAGTGGTTACATAGTTATAAAAAAATTATAACAGAATAACTACATTTTATAACTGAACAACAAATTTTTATAAAGAAAAAAAAGTAAATAGTACCTTGCTACTAATTAGGAAATTTGATGCTATGGAGCACCAAATGACAATGTAAGAATGGTTTATTTTTTGGGTCATCGAAACTTATGACCGGCGTTGTGTCCAAATTGAATTCCAACTTAATTTGACTTCATTGTTTAAGATTGGATCATGGCTCAAACTTACATAGGCAAACTCTAGACTCGCTTCATATCTAATTTTATATAACGCTATTTTTGTTTAAATTTGAGAAATGAGCCAAAAAAATAAAATTGCGATAAATTTAATATTATTTTTATAAATAAAAACATTTTGATTCAAACATTTATATTTTTTATCATATTTGATTTATCAAAATAAAAGTTTAAAAATAATAAATGAAAATAATATAACAAAGAAATAAATAATGAAAAATAATAAATCTAATAAATTATAAGATAAATTATCATTATTTTCATCAAGTTTAGTAATATAACATTCAGTATCATTTTTATTTTTAAATAATATTTGATTTTCTTATTAAGATGTAAATATACCAATTTACCCTAAGCACAAATATGGTAAAAGACAGATAAATAATGATAAATTAGTACATTTACATTTTTATAAGAGTATTAAATATAATTTCAAATACTCTTTTCAATAATTCAATGTTAACAGGATACAAGTGACCTAAGTGGACAATTGAAAAAGTTGAAAAAGCACATTTGCTAGACTAAAAAGCAATGTTTTGAGAATTGGATAAGTCGGTTGGACCAAAAAAATGGAGAATCAATCCCTTGGCCGATCATGTCAACCCCTAAAAATCGAGGGTACAAAAAATTAGTAAAACCCTGCAAATCGGTGTTGACCTAGTAAAAACTGAAGAATCGAGCAAGTAAGCGGTTCCTGAGAAGAGGAAAATGGGGGAAGGAAGAGAAGGGAGAAATGGACAGCGACGGATCTGTGAAGCTCTGATGGACGGCGTCAACTAGCAAAGTAGTGCGTCATCAGATTCTTCAGTTGCAAAAGTTTGATCATCTACAGATTTAACGAAAAGGGTATCTAACTTTTGACGAGAACATGGAACTGTTGCACACACGCACAGTGGGAAATAAAAATAAAAAATAAAAACAAAAGCACATATCTTGAAGTGAGTGAGATGATTTTACATAGAGAAACAGAGGGTAAGATCGAAGAAAAGAAGAAAACTAGAGATGAGTTTCACCAGAATACTATATTTCTCATTATGTGGAAAAAGGATTATCAATGTACATATATCTTGGTCACAAAAAACAAGGTGCCAAGGAAAAAACATAGCTACAATAAAGCAATGTAAAAAACTGAATATGCATTTTACAATCTGTAGAAAAGCTTTGGAACCTTTAGACAATATCGGGAAGTATCCCAGTACATCAGGCTTTTGGTCACTGAGGGCTAGTTTTCTTTCTTGGACTTACTTTTTTATGCATTTGATCTATGTATATGTACTATTTAGTTTTTATGCATAGATATATCAATTTATGAGTATAAGAAAATTATTGCAGTTGGTATAAGAGCAAAATTTGACTCTACCTTGATGTGTTTCAAGTTTTTGATTTATGTGTAAAATATCCCAAATGTTTGATTAAGAATTTAAAATTGTTTTGCACAATTTTTGGAAAAAACCATTGTTAGAAATCTTTAGGAAATTGATTTTCTAACATTTCTATGGTTTGGAACATAAAATTTGGTGTTCAAGATTCTTAGAAACGGTTGAATTTTGAAACTATGTTGAAATGGGTCGAATTCGAGTCAAAACAACTCATCTAGAGGTTGAAGATGACATAAACGACATGACATTTTGAACTTAGTCAAAACGACATGTACTTTATATCATAAAGGAGCCTTAGACATTGGTACCAAAACGACATGTTGGTGACTTTGGCATCAAAACTACATGTCATCTACCTAAGGCCAAAAGCAAAATTTGCAAAATTTTTTTTTTTTGTATTTTTGTAGTATTTAAATTTGGGCAATTTTGCTCATATTTGACATTTTGTGAAGGCCAAAAGTTTGTCATTTACATATTAAAAATGAAAATCTTGGATCTTAATTTTGTACGTATCATTTATTCTGTTACAAATTGATGGATGCACTTTTTATAAGTTATTTTATTCATAAAATTTATTGTCAAGCCATCCATATAATTTTGATTAATTAGAGATTAGTCAAAGTATCTTTAATTATGCAAAATTATGCATTAAATGTTTTGGATCATATTTAGTATAATGACATTAATTGTGATTAATCATATTTAATGTAATAAATTTTACCCCACAAGAATTTTTATTATATTTGTATGATTAATTAGGATGAAATATCATATTATTTTTCTTAATTTACCCAATTTGATAGTTTCATCATAAAGTTATATATGAATCTACTTAAATTAAAGGCTTAGCCCACAAACAATTTTTATGTCATTTGATTCGTATTTTAAAACATGATTTACATTGGTAAAATATGATATTTGTTTACTAGCCTTAATTTTTGTAACATAAGCATGTCCTCTAGTGATGATTAGCATTTGGTGTGCAAGTTCAAGAAATCCACATATGGATTGAAACAATCCTCCAATCAATGGTACTTGAAATTCCATGGTGTCATCTCTTCATTTGGTTTTGTAGAGTATTTCATGGATCAATGTATATACTAGAAGGTTAGTGGGAGTAAGATATGCTTCCTTGTCCTATATGTGGATGATAGTTTCCTTGCAACCAATGATAAGGGGATGCTGCATGAGGTGAAACAATTTTTCTCTAAGAGTTTTGACATGAAAGATATGGGTGAGGCATCTTATGTCATTGGCATTAAGACCCATAGGGATAGATTCTGAGGCATTTTAGGATTGTCTCAAGAGGCCTATATCAATAATGTTTTAGAGAGATTTCAGATGAAATATTGTTCACCAAATATAGCTCCTATTATGAAGGGTGATAAGTTCAATTTGAACCAGTGCTAAAAAAATTACTCAGATTTGGACTTCACTAGCTGTACGTATTGGTTCTTGGCAATCAACATCCTGTTATGTTTTTATGTTTGCCGGTGGAACTGTATCCTAGAGGAGTGCAAAATAGTTTTTGACTACTACTTCCACTATGGAGGCTAAGTTCGTTTCTTGTTTTGAGGTTACCTCGCATGGTGTATGGTTGAATAGTTACATATTTGAGCTTAGAATTGTGGATTTTATTTTTAGGCCATTGAGGATATACTGTGACAATTCAATTGCAGTTTTCATGGTTAAAAATTAATAAGAATGATAGTTAAAATAAACACATCGACTTCAAATATTAACCATTAGGGAACATGTTAAAAAGAATAAAGTGGTCATTAAACACATTAGCACTGAATTGATGATTACTAATCCTTTGACAAAAGGCATGCTACCAATGAGTTTTAAGGATCATGTAGTTCGAATGGGACTTAGTTCCATTATGTGACTTTTGTTGTATGGACGAATGTTATTTTAGTGAAACTCTTACTCTTTTGTGATGTTTTCTCATATTTAGTGTGCACATTCATTTTTAGAATAACAATTCATATTGGACCTAGAATAAACATAGGGTTTATTCATTGTTATGTTACCACATAGGGGTTGGCAATTAAGAGACATAATACATTGTAATACATGGAAGATAATTCTCGTTCTTACAGGACCTATCGCCATTATTCATGTATTTTGTTTCTTGACTGTGAGAATTGATATATTTTGAATATCATATTAAGTGAAATATATGGACCAAGTGGGAGAATGTTAGTTTTTTTCTTTTGTTTTGTATTTTGGTCCAAATATTTCTTATTAATTACTCCTATAATCTTAAGGGAATTTTGGCAAATCACCATATATGAAGGGATAATTTGATAATTGTCAAAATAAGTTGTAACTGCCGTTTGAACATATATTAACATCTCTGATGGAGATATGTGTAGAGGAGACATTTCAGAACATATTGGTGCCTAAGTCTAACTTTCTCTATCAAGATATACTATCAATTGAGATTGTTGAAGGTTTAGAAACATAAAATTTATCATTCATAAAATTGTTATAGTCTAAAATCTTCATCAATGGCTGGGGGTTACTTTTCTTTTTTGGACTTAATTTTTCCGCATTTGATCTATATGTATGTACTATTTAGTTTTTGTGCATAGATAGATCAATTTATGAGTATAAGTAAATTCTTATATGGAGTCTCATAGCTTTTCACGCTTCTACTCAGAGGTGAATCTAAAAATTTTAACTAGTAAAAACAAGTAGATTATAGATATTTTATCAAAAGAAAATATTATAAATATACATAAATAATAAATCATGTAGCAGCAACTTTCAAATTTTTATAGAAGCAAAAAAAAAGAAGAAAAGTTCACATATATTTATTAAAAAAATTCTAAAATTTTTTTAATTTGTGGGGGCAATTACCCCACAAGCATGCACGTACATCCGGCATTGCTTCTAGCCGTCTACTCTTCCTTTTGGCCTTTCATGTGTGCCACGCCCCTTCCCCATCTATCTTGAATATTCTACATGATCACTATACTGGGGATGCTTTTCCCACAATGCCTTTGATTTAGTTTCTTTGTCCTTTAGCCCCTTTCTTACCAAAAAGAAAAATACAAAAAATGCAAATTTTTTTTATAAAAATTAATTATCCAAACATAATATTTTGCAAATATAAAAAATTAAATTTCTAACAATTGAATTTCTATACATTTTAAATTTTACAATATTTTAAGGTACATAATCCAAACACTACCAACCATTGAGTCATCACCAAACTAATGAGGTGAAGGATCCTCCTAACATTCAGTTGACAATTGACCGCTGCTTCCTGCAGGTTTATATCTACCTTCTCAGCCTCGGCCTTATATTCTTACCCCAAAGCCTACCAGTCAACATTCTTGGAGGCATTTTGGTGGTATGATCCTGCAAATGCATTATAAACACGAAGTGAGTCTATAAAGCACCAAACACTAACATAGATATATTAAATAAAAAAATTTAAAAACTTATACCATTCAAATTATTCATGTATAATTAAAACAGTTAAGAATTAACTCTAATAATCTCATTAAGATGAAGGATTTTAGGCCCTCATTATATTTTTGGCCCTTTGTCAGTTGTTTTCATTAACTAGTGTCTAAACAATGTCCGACCTATATTCGTCGTGTGTCTAAGCCAAATTCAAGTCTGTCTGGATTGAAAAAAATTTATATTTTATTCTGATATGCATAAACGTGTGTCATGGCGGTGTTGATGTCGAACACGCCAATTTCATGCTTTATAGAAATTAGTAAATCAAAAATGAAATTTAAATATAATAATATATATGGTTAAAATGAACATATACATCAATAAGCATGCGACTCAATGATACAGAGTTGTCTCTAGAACTAAGAGTTGTGGGTTCAAATCCAATTGAAGCCAAATAAACCAAAAGAAAAATGTGCATATACATACAAACACAATCTTAACCTAATTAGTTGTAATATTTGGGAAGGTTATATTACTAAGAATACCTTATTTGGTAAATCATTGAGCCAATACTTGGTTCATATCTTCAATATCATAATCGTCTTCATCTTCATCTTCTTTTGCTACCATGGATATTGCCTCAAAGCCATTCTCCATGTATCAGATATCTCTTATTCGATATCTTATGTACCTTTAAATAAGCCATAATTGTTGAGTAGTTAGATCATTTGACATGACCGCTTTTATACTGACATATATACAAATATAATATAAAAATAATTATTAGGTAATCCATAGATTTTAGGCTTTATCCAAAAGAAGAAAGTTAAAAAACCAATGGCGACCATAAGTTTTAAGGGTAAAATAGACATCAAGCTCACATTTTTTTAATGAGTGGATGCAGTCAAATATTCGTTTCCATCTCAATCTAATTTTTTAGGGTAAAGAATTAAATTTAAAATATTAATTATATTCTTTTAAAAATCTATAATTATTTGTATTTTTTTCCTTTTTGATTTTCTCCTTATTCTTTTCCTTTTCAAATTTTTAATAAATTGAAAAATCATTTATGTCCCTTATATTTCTCCTTTTGCACTCCTTCACACAAAGCATTAATTTTTCAAAAAAATAATAACTTCCTCCCTTTTAAAAATAGAATTTCATTCGTGAGATCTTTTTCTTTACTTTTTGACATTCTCTATATTTTCCTCCTTATCAAATTTTGATTAAATTAGAAAATTAATTATGTCTTTTATTCTTTTTCATTTATAATTATTCTTATTTCGTTATTATATTTTAAAATTTAAATTATATTGTATCCATCTATTTTTGTCAAGATTTAATTCTTTTGCTACTTTGTTTTTTAGTGATTAAATTCCTCACTAGATAAGTCAATAAACCTCA
>JASKGM010026293.1:16603-27442 GCA_034509205.1 Ceratonia siliqua | reverse complement strand
ATACAATGAAAAATTCGACATTTACATTTTGTTTTGGTGTATGATCAGCCTAATCATTTTAAAGGAAGAAACATAATTACAACGTTAAATCTCTATTATCACATAACTGTCTCTCCTTCCTCGGCTAACTACCTTCTACTTCAGTAATATATAAATTACTTTCTTTAACTTCTAAACTAATACATTCACCATTTTTATTGACTACTAATTTGTAAGGTTTTAGAATTTATATATTAAAACTGTAATTGTAATAAACTTTAAGGGGTAAAATATACTTTATACAACTTTTTTTATAAATTTATGAAAACCAACCTTATTTTAATAGTATAATTATTATTATGACAATGAAAAGATTAAATAAAAAATATTATTATTTTATTAAATTTTTATATAAAAAGTTTAGAAGGAAGAGAAGCTATTCTCATTGTAAGATTAAGTGGGTGTTTGTTTAAACTTATTAAATAATGTTTTTTTTCTTCTTCTGTAGGAGGAATGACTTTTTTTTAAGAAAAAGTTGTTTCGTGTTTAGATGCAATAATTAAGAAAGACTTTTGAAGAAGGGTGAATACTTTTGGAGATGAAAAATTTTCTCTCTTCTTATTTTTCTCCTTATTAAGAATAGTTACAATTTTTAATTTCTCCTTATAGAATGTTTTTTCTATTTTCATTAACTTATTATTTTTCTATAAATCTAAACAAATAGATATATTTTTATTAGAATGTATTATTTTTTTAAAAAAAATAATTTATTCTCAAAATAAATCCAAACAAATAAGAACTAAAACATTCTACAAGCTTTAGTAAAGACTTAGAATAATTCCTACATATTTTGAAGTATCAATAAAAATTGTTGGAAACGAAAATAAAATGTAAACATTATTACCAGCTAAACTCACCCATTAGCTAAATAATATTATTCAGACTAATAATTTATAAATAAGATTTGTATAAATTAGTTAAGAGAATTTTATTTTGAAGTGCGTGTAGGGCGCAATATAAGCATTTTTTAATTTGGTACTTTACACTAATTATTTCAATAGTTAAATATAAAGTGAAGATCACTTTTAAATACTTTAATTTTAATCCCTCATTTAAAGCCCTTTCGGATTAGATTCTGTTAGAGAAGGAGAAGAGATTATTTTTTAAAAAAAATTCCTTCTTCGTGAATAATAGGTATTGGGATTTCTTTTTTGTAGGATGAGAAAGAGGTAAAAAATAAGATTTTTTTATTAAAAGAAAATTAAAATTTATGACTTTTAATTGTAGGAGAAATAAATATTATTTTGTTTCTTGATTTTATCCTCAGTTCCTTACAACATTGATTATTATTTTATTATAAAAATTTTTTATAAGTATTTTAAGTATTAAAATATATATTTAATTAAAAATTAATTTTAAATATGTATATTTTGTAAAAAAATATTTTCTTAATCAAATATTTTCTTAATTCATTTGCTTTTGATTATAATTATTTTTATAAAATTATTATTTTTAATAATGTAGATATTCATTTTATTATTATAAAATTAAAAATAAAATTTTGATCGATTAAAAATTAATTAAAAACTATTTTTAATAATTTTATCAATCAAAAGTCTTTTTATAATTTTACAACAGAATATATTTTTTAATTAAAAAATTC
Source organism: Ceratonia siliqua (assembly GCA_034509205.1). Taxonomy (NCBI): domain Eukaryota; kingdom Viridiplantae; phylum Streptophyta; class Magnoliopsida; order Fabales; family Fabaceae; genus Ceratonia; species Ceratonia siliqua. The sequence continues at coordinate 25,800 of JASKGM010026293.1, read as the reverse complement.
TTTTCATTTACTGCATCCAAACATAAAATAATTTTTTATTTTGTTAAAATATATTATTTTTTTAAAATCAATTTATTCTTTTATAAAAATCATTTAAAGAATATTCAAACATGCTTTAATTTATATTACTATTTCACAAACTAGTAAATTTGTAAAAGATAACACAGTTTGGAAATGTTTTATAAAATATTTGATTTAATTCTACTGTGTATTCAATAACGATCAAACGGGCATACATAGCCTATTGCCGGCTAATAAGTGCAGTAGGGTAACAAGCATCTTTAAAAAAATTAGTCTAAAACTATAATTAAGAAAATTAAAAATTAAAAATTAAAAATAAATTTTTTATTTTTTTCTAAATTTCTTTAAAAACATAAAGAACACATTAAAAAAATAATTTTAATTAATGATGTATTTCTAAATAAAAATACTCTTTTCTTCCAAATAAAAAATAAGTTCTGAAAATTTATATTGGAACAAATTTTTTTTCTACAAAAATTATTATTATTTTATTTAAAAAATAATAAAACAAAAACAAAGTTCGCGAACATCTTTTCGGTACTTTAATTTCAATTTCCCTATTTTACTATCTCACACTTTAATCCATCCTCACCGATCTAGTATAACAGCCGTTGGATTACGACAATCATAGAGATTCCAACAAACTGCTCTCAGAAACACGTTTCTGTTTTGTTTTAAGAAAATTCAAACAAAAAGCAGACAAACAAAACCCAATTGGCACGCTTCCAATTCTTTTTTCTTTTTTTATTTACTTTTTTGAAAAGGCCAATGTAGTCCCGACTCATGTTGTCATTCAATATTATTGGCTGCCAAAAAATAAAAGGCACCAGTCATTGTCAGAGAAGTAAACACGATATATCTCCTCAATATATCGTGATAAAACGTCACATGTCATATCAAGTGGTCCCAGTTATCATACTGTCATCGAAAATTCATTTTCAAAGTACAATGAAATGGCGATTATGCCCCCATACACTTCACCGAATTTTCTTTTCGATGCCCTTGCTGGTTGTCGCGTTTCTGAGAAGCGCATCGAAGTACATAGAAAACGAAGGAAGTAAGAAAATCAGAACCATGACAAAGACGACGAATATCGTAAATCACAATAATTTATCATTTGCAACCCAAAGCCAGACCAAAGAAGAGAAAAACATTAAAAATTTAAGAAAAAAAATGATCAAAGATTGATCGAACACAGACGATCTCATAGAATTCATCATCGGTAACAATCTCTCTGTCCCACACACGCTTAAACTTTCTTCTGCTAACATTTCTATATCTCCTGAGAGAGAGAGACGGCGGGATCGGACCTGGCGGATGATCGTGTTGTTGAGTAATAATAATCTCTCAGATTCCTTTGGTTTCTGCAGATTCAAACTTTCACGATCTTAGCTGCCTTTACCACCGGATTTTCCCTTGCGATCGCCTCACGTCCGGCGGATTTGTAGTCGTAGCTGCAGTCGTGGCGATCGGAGTACCGGTGTTCGGAGCAGAACAACTCCCCACACCGGCACCGGAATCCGGTCAACCCGACCTTCCGTCGACATCCGGAGCAACGACTCACGACGCGCTTGGCTTCAGACGGCGTCGTTTCGTCTCGTTTCGTCCGATCCAGCGTTGGATTCTGCGCTGGCTCCTCGTCGGGAGGATAAGATCGCTTGGGTGAGCGAGACGTGGTGGATCTAGTAGCCTTTTCATCTGCGGCAGCAAATTTTGAAGGAGCTGAAATCCCGGTGGCCGAGGCGGAGGCGGAGGCGGAGGCGGAGGCGGCGGTAGCGTTAAAGCAGTTCTGGCACATGTTGTTGGTGGTTGGGTTGCCGGTGACGCCGCAGTTGTTAACGCAGGGGGTTATGGTTTCAGGAACCTTGAACTCGGTCTCTTCCTTCTCCGTCTTCTGAACCATGGTTTCGCAATTAAGAGAGAGAAAGTCAGGATTTGTGTTTGGGGAGAAGGAAAAGAAAGAGAGAAAGAAAGGAAAACGGAGATTGGGAGAAGAGAGAGAGAGAGAAATGGGGATTTGAAGAGATTGTGAGGTCGGTAATGGCGATGGAATATGGGCCTCATAGAGACGCGTATCAAACATGAAATTTTCCTTTCTTTATTTTTTTTTAACAGTTGCAATTACCGAAATGTCCAACTGGTTTTCATGAAATTTCCTCAAGATTTCTTGTCGATAGGCTTCTGACGTGTTGATGTCGTTGTTTGAGAAGAAACCATCATGCCATATGCCAGGCCTGCCTGGGCCATGCTTCGCATCTTTTCCGGTTTTATTCTTTTTGTTTTCTAATTTTGACAAAATACATTAAATAATAATATTCATTTTAATATAAAAATATATTTTTTTTTAATATTTTATTATTAATTATTTTAAAATTTATTTTTATGTACCTATTAGCCACTATTTTTCTAAAATTTTGTTTAATGGGTACAAAATTCCTAACAATATCCCCTCTTTTGTTTTTTATTAATGAATTATAGACATCTCGTAAGAATTTTATATTGATTAAATACTTGAGAATAATTTCTTTTTATATTTTATATAATTATTTAAGGATATTTCATAATAATATTATAAAGTATTATTTTTGAAATGTAGTACATTTTTTAATAAAATTAGTTAAAAAATGCGTTTAAAAACAATATTTAGTTTGGAGTATTATTTTGTTATTTTGCTAAATTTATGTTTCTTCATGCTGTAATTTGTTCAAGGGAGCTACATATAAATATGATCCAATTAAATTATAAATTATAATAATAAAGATTTATTAAATTTAGTTTTAATTTTAAAAAAATTGAAATTAAAGCTACAAATCGTCTCATGATTATCTCTAATAAATAGTTTGTGAATTATTAAATTTCCATTCCTCTAACTAAATTTTTTTATTGAGTACGTCTTTGTATAAAAATACATTTCTCTAATTAAAACAACATTTATATTAATGTTTGATGAAAGCAAGTTAAATTTAAATGTCAAAATAATTAATTAATTTCAAGAGCAGTTGAAAAATATATCTTAAGGTGCTTATAAAATATGCCTTTAATTTTAAAAAGAATTGTAAGAAGCACATTAAAAAATCTATAATGTTTATTGTTGAAAAATATCTGACACAATCATTTGAAACCTGCTATAAAATTATTTAATTCTTGTTAGAATAACTTTTTTTTAAATGGAGGAATATCATAATAAGGAGCTTTGTCTGGCAAAACGAAGCAACATAGAATAATAGCAAATAATGTTGAGAAATGTTATTTGGATTATTCTAAATATATTATATTTTATAATAATAATTTATTATATTTATTTTTTATGTATTAAATATCGAAATTGCATGATTATGATCTCATTTGATATTAACAAATACAATATCTCTATATACATTATGAAATACTCAATAATAATTTTAAGAAATAAAGTAATTTTTATTTTATTATAAAAAACAAAAAATAAAGCAAAAAAGGAACAATCATGTGGAGGAAGTAATGTGTTTGGTGATACGAACACTGAACCTGAGAAACAAAATCTTGCTAAATCTGAACCAAAATCAAATGTAGTTTTTTTTTTATTTCAAAATTTCAAAATAATGATTTTACAAAATGTATTCTATATATGATTATTTATCTATATTAATATATATGTATTTAAAAGTTATCATTAAATTTTTATTCTTAAGAAAATTTTAAAACGTGTTTTTATAATAATAGTAAAAATAAAATAAAATATTATATAATATATTTTAAAATAAATAAAATAATAATCTTACTATATTAAAAAAATTCCTTTATTAAATGTTGCTCATTAATTTCAATGACAGATAAATCATAGTTGGCGCTTTGGAGTTGCCACTATTTCTGCATGCAAAGTGCAAACAAAAGGGCTGCCTTTTCCTTATTATTTATTTATTTAAATTATTTAAATAATGCTTCGAAATTGGCTATTTTTTCTAACCGTCCGTGAGGGGTGGCTGGAGAAAAACTGAAAAAGAAAGGGGAAGGGTGAAGAGGTAAAATAGGAGAAAGGGGCGATGGTCGAAGGTCCATTCTGGGGCCGTGGGGTAAATGGTGACAACGGCGCGTGAGCCGCCCTATATGACCAGCTTTCCCCCCTCTCATTTTCTCAGTCGTCCTTATCCTCCTCCACGCCAACGACACGTGTGTTTCACACGCGTCTCCCCCATACGGCGACGGTTGTCCCCATCTTATACCCTGCGCTTGGGCCATCCTGTTGTAATTAAAAAATATTTATATTCATGAACAGTGAAAGTATTTGCACACCAATTTCAGCTAATCTTTCCTTTGACCTTATTCCAATTCACCAGAGAATCTCTCTCTCAAGCCTCACCGGTTGTTGGACTTTGCCTACTCTGCCATCCGTTCTGTCACTTTCAACGACTTCCATCTTCTCCGTCGTATCGGCGCTGGTGACATCAGCACCATCTACCTTTGCCACCTCCATAACAATAATGAGTTCAATGGCAACGAGGAAGACGATGATTTGTCTTGCTTGACAAATAAGCTGTAGCATTGAAGAAGTCGCATAGAGCAGAGATGGAGAAGAAGATTCTGAAGATGCTGGACCACCCATTCCTTCCCACGCTCTACGATGAGTTCAAGGCTGGCCTGATTAAAAGCATGTAATTTGTCTTTCTGAACCTTCACGAGGAAGACGTAATATCACTGGCGCATGCTGTTCTCACCCGCTCAGTTAAAGGAAACTAATGACATAGAAGTGACGTGGCAGAAGCTTGCAAGGTGTCATGTGATGGAATGGTGAGGTGGAAAACAAAAACTAGAATAGTGAGTCAGGCCACATAGATAATTTCTAGCCATTCTGATAAACGACAATAGGGATTAAATCGAAAGAAATTGAAAGTGTAGAACCAAATTGTGAATTAAGTAAAACTTTAAGAACAAAAAATTATATTAACTCATTATTATATCTATTTATTTTATATTATTACATATCACTTTGAAAATTATAATGTCTTGATTATTAATAACTATTTAAACAAGATAAAATTATTTTTTTAAGTAAAATGAGTAAAAATTAAAAAAAAATTGATAATAATAACTCACTAATTATCCATTTCTTAAAAAAAGAAAAAGATAACTTCTAATAAAAAAAAAAAAAGTGAATTGGCATACGCATTAATGCATTTCAAGGTACTACATCAATGACATGGTGCAATGTTATATTTAAATATAATTAAGTGTATTTTATAATCTATTCACTACTTAACTTATAAATCTAGTACTAGATTATAGTTAATTTTACTAGTATTTATTTTTTTCTATCTCTTTCTAAATTATATGATTAGTGGTTTGTAAAATAAACTTTACTATATTTGAACATAACGCTACATCATATTATTTTATGTAATTTGGTAACGTAAGATAATTTTTATAATATATGAATTTAGAGGTTTTTGGGTTGATAGTGTCACAATAACTATTTTATAACAAATTAAATTAACTCTGCTTTTTTAAGTGATAATATATATATATATATATATATAAATTTACCACTAACACTATAGTGAATGAAAAACAAAAGTAAATTATTTTTTTTACACATTCATAAGAAAATTAAGTGTCATTTCAGAAATAATAAAAATATCGATTGTTATATTATTAAAATTAAGAGAGGTTAAGATAATTTACTCTAAAATTTATTATTCTCCTTTAATGACATAAATTATAATGCTCATTTTGAAATCATGGGAAGTGTCAAATGAGAAAAATAATTTTTATTAAGGTATTTACAAAAGCACCCCATTGCATAATCTTATGAGATTCAATATTTGGGTTGTTTTAAGACACCATTTTAAAATACCAAAGAAACAAATAAATATAAACTATAATTATGAAATAAATGCCTTTGTACATACCAAAAAATAATTAAATCTAAATTTATAATTTTAAGAAAAAAAAAAGCTAATATCAACGTAATACTAATTGACATAGTAATTACCCATAGGACAATTGGATCTTTTAAATTTTGAGATAATTTAAGTGTTTTTAAAATTATTGTATTCTAAAATTTTAATTTATAAGATTTATTTTTTTATTTAATGCCTCAAATAATTATATAACAATGTGTTATAATAATATAAAAAAATTTGCCCAATATTATTATAAATTTGAATGCATTTGGAAATAATAAAAAAATTTTATTTTAAAATTTTCAATCTTGTTTTCGCCTTACTAACTCCCAAGTCCATTGGTATGTCAATTATACAGTTGGCCCAACTTATGTGGATGTGCGATACAAATATCTATTAGTTTGGGCCTTTCTCGGGGAGGCCCAAATACTTTTAACATTATTTTGGATCATGAGACATATTTTGACATGCACTAAAAATTTATTTAAAAACAGAATTTTAACTACAAATTATTGTAAGAGGGCATTTATATAAATCAAAGTACTGCACTCTTAATATTATGGGGTTGGTATTAGGGGTGTGAATTAGGATCGGATTTGATGGCCAACTAAGGGTTAAAGCAAGTTAAAAGTCAAAAAATAGGTATTAAAAAATCATAGCTGTTTTTATCTCAACTCGTTTAAAACTTGGCTCTGTATGGTTTAACCTTTTGCAGGCTAATTTTTTTTTTTTATAAAACTCTTCATTTTTAAGTTTCACTTTTCATTTCTCATTTTTAACTTATTTCATGCAAGTATGAAAAATTGAGTGTTTATTGAATGATGTATTTGATGTAAGTTGAATGTATTTGATGTAAGTTTTTAACTTTTTAAATATTTATATATTGTAATTTAAGTTCTATTTTTAATAACGTGTAATATAAGTTATATAACTAATTTCTTAATTGAATTTCTTTATCATTGTACTTAAAATGATATAGAACTAATAGGAGTATGCATTATTTAAGAGCTAATATGTGAAAAATAATGAAAAGTTTCAATTATATTTTTATTTAGATGAGTCAAAACTTAAACTTTATTTTTAAAGATTGATATGTTTTGTAATATTTAAAGGATCATAGATATCGATTTTCATAATTATCAAGGATGACATATGATCTACTAAGTATTCCAATCACTATTGTGGCTAGTTAATCAGCTTTTATTATTGGTGCATATGTACCCATAATTGGTTGTATGGTTTTGTTTATAATAATAAACTTATTAACTTTAAACTTGTTTAATTTTCTTTATTTTTATTATTGTTACTAACTTTTATTGTAATTTATGCTTTCTAGATGATGAAAAATATGACAATTTAACAATTGTATCAAATTTATTTAAGCAATATACAAATATAATTATCAAGAATAATTGATTAACCATTTTAATTTTAATTTTATGCTATTGTCTTTAAATTTTTTTGAGATTAAGTCTATGATAGATTATTTTTTTTTTATATATATGAAAATTTTACATAATTATAATATTTTCTAAAATTTTTTAATGTCTTAACCTGTTAAGGCTCTTTTATGTAACCCTATATGGTTAGGGTCCGGTTAAATATTTTAGGCCCAGCTCGTTTTTATGCAGTTCTCCTATATTATTTTTTTTTATTTTTACCTCTCACCAATTTTTCTTTTTTTTGACTTCTTTTTTATATTGTTTGTGTATTTTCTACATATTATAATTTTTTAAAAAAATTTTAAGATTTTTTTACTTTTTATTTGAATAAAAAATTTTAATGTTATTGTTTCAAAAATATTGTTAAGTAGAAAATTTAAAAATATTTTAAAAAAATTCAAAAAAACTACAACATGTAAAAAATAATTAAATAATATCAAAAAAAAGATAAAAAAAAGTGGTAGAAGATAAAAAAAAAATATATTACAGGGAAGTTGCATAAAAATGGTGATATAGACCCATATTAACCATCCTTATTTTTATTGCTACCTTTAAGAATATTTTTGTCATTGCATTTAAATTTAAATTTTTTATTTATTCTTAAAATAAATGATATTTTTGTAATAAAGTTATATTTTAGATTTATTTTTATGACAATATTTAAATATCTATATTAATACGTATAACTTTGAAATATTTCAAATTTCGATATCATAATTTGCTAATAATTATTCATAAAAAATTAAAAAATAACTATCCTAAACAAATTAAATTAACTATTTATTCTTTTTAATATATATATATATAATAAATTAATATGCACATTAATATATGTTAAACATAATAGTTATATCTGTATTATATTAAATATAATAAAGAAATTGATACTTTTTTTTTACCTCATTTGGTTTTCATTAATCACCATAATCAATGAAATCACGAGTAAATTATTAATTGATTTTGAGATTTTATTTGGTATTATTATGAAATATTATTATAGAATGATTTAAAATTAAAAAACAAATTTAATAAGATATTATTATTAAATAATAATGAAATTTTCTCTAAAATTCGTTCCGCAAACCAAACGTGACCTTACTCTCCCTTCCCGAACGATTACGTGTACTCGAAATCAATATGGTGGGGGAAGAAGAAGTACAGTAACCGACTAATTTGCAGATTCTTATTCCCCTCCGCGGGAAGACGGAATTCTGGGGGGTTTTTCCCATGAATGCCAATAATCTTTCGTCACGAAGGAAAATCCTATCAGCATATTTTTCCTTCCCTTTACGGGGGGAATTTCCGTTAGTGTTCGAAGGTTTTTGATAAAATCTCGGAGTTAGTTAGGGTTTGGAGTGGAGACAATTGCGATTTTGGTAGACCTTTTTTCTCCCATTTAGGGTTAGGGTTCTGTTTCCTGTGTTTTCGCATTGGAAATGTGGAGCGTGGATGGGGTCGATGATCGGACCTTCAAGGCTAATTTCACGGCCGATGGAGTGGGAAGGCTAAGGGAAAGAGTGAGGGATAAGCTGAAGGACTTCATGGGAGATTACACTGATGACACTCTTGTGGTACGAGCTTAATGTCTCGCTTATGAGTTCTGTGCATTTGTGGACTCTATCAATCTTGGTTGATCATTTAGCACTTCTTGTTCTGGAATTGCTGTGACATGAGTTGTTGGTTGGTTTTTGGAGTGGAGGTCTCAAATCGTGAATTTGAATATTGTAACATAAATTCTTGTTATCTAATATAAATTGATGAAAATTAACTAGGAGTTTGCTGCAACCGTTTTCTGATTCAAAAATGATGAGAACAAAGGGGGGGGGGGGGGGGGTCCAAGTGAAAGTATACCGAA
>JASKGM010026293.1:0-16593 GCA_034509205.1 Ceratonia siliqua | reverse complement strand
CCCCCCCCCCCCCCCCCCCCCCCCCCCCCCCCCCCCCCCCGTACAAGTGAAAGTATACCGAAGAAGGTTCTCTGAGATGAACTAAAAAGTAATTTTTCTCTTAATGAATGAAGTGTCGTCACGGTTTCTGATCATTCTTTCTGAGTTTACCTACGATTGAATGATGGGAGAAGGATTTATGTCGGAAAATCCCAATAAAATGTGACTAGAATAGTTAAAAGCTCCACAAATTAAAAAAAGGTGCACTTAAAAATCTAGATAAATGTGAAGTTGGGATTTAAATTTGAGGTTGAATTGTTGGTTATTGGAGAAGTGAAACAGAGATTCATCTACCTTATACATTTGTGTATATGTATTATTTCTGCAATGATTTATGTCCTTAAGACAACCCTCTAGTGTCATTTTTTCATCTAAGCATTGTACTCCAAGGACACTTCTGGCATAAAACGTGAAGGCTATTATGTGTTGTGTGTTTGAAAATCTGTTGCAGGTTTGAAAGCATGGAAAATTCCTTTTGATATGTGCTACAGAGAGCCTGCTTTCCCATCCTGGCTTATTTTCCTTGGGTTTTTTGTATTTAGTATAATGTTGCAGAAGTCTCTCTTATCGCAGTTTAATATAATATTTTCTAAATTAGTAACTTCCAATTAAGGTTGTCTATGTGTCTGCTTTCAGCCCTTTTTCTTCCCTGCTAAGAGTAATGAGTTGATCAAATATAATTCAATGCTTACCACAAATGGCTTGATGCCTACTATGATTTCTTTTCTAGTGCACTGGTAACTCATATTGAAGGGAAAGAAAGGGATTCATTTGGTCAGATCTTATAACACGGTCTCTAGTGAACAAAATGCTCTTTATTAATTTAAGGACATGAATGCTATAAAAAAAAAAAAAAATTCAAGGACAATGAAACTTGATGAGGATATTGTATGCACACGCCCTTGGCGCATATGCATATGCACATGCAGAATAAGCTTCTTGGCATTATGAGTAAAATGTGTATATAAAAGGACACACACAAACGCACATACACACTTCTATTTTGAAATCAATTTCAGACTCACATGAAAATACAGATTGATAAGTATATAATCTATTGAATAAAATATGCTATAACGGAATATAAAGACTTAATGCATAAAATATTGCATTTGGGAACAATTGCTAAATCAGAAAATTTTCTCCAGTCAGTTCAAATTATTGAGACAGTCGAAAGCATTAGTTGCTTGTGTTTTTAGAAGATTTGGAAATGGTTTTCAGAAAACAGGAGACCAACTTCATGGCTGTAGTTGTTATACTTGGGGTGACTTCCTATAAAAAAAAAAAAAAAACTGGGGGTGACTAAGTTGGATTCCATTTGGTTTTGGGCAATGATTTGGATTCAAGTAGCTACTTTTGGTATAGCTGCACCAAATGGAGGTCGTGTAGTTACTTGTAATGACATAAACGCAAGAACAAGATAATTGCTAGTTGATATTCTGATTAGAATATTTATGAAATTTGACGTAACGTAGATAGTAAGGATTGGGTTGTGAACCAGTGATTTAGGGTTGAAGGTCTTGTAAACTGTACTATGTCTTCAGAATTTTATTGTTGTCTTGAACTCTACTATTTTGAATAAAAAAATTCTCAATGTGGAATCCATTGGAATAAGTAGATACCTTCGTACAGTTGAATGGTATTTCAAAAGGCCAGTGACCTTTGGTGTAATTAGAATTTTGTAGAGGTTTGAACAGGTAATTTTTAGAAAATGGTTTCTTAGTCATGGTGATAAGTTCTAGAGAAAAATATTACTAACTCTTACTTATAGAACCTGCTACTCTGTAGAGAATCATTACTCCTGTAAAATGATGAATGTGAAGCCATGAATTATCGTATTTAAGTGGGTAAATCTTTTTATGAATGTGTGCAACACCTTGCCTATTGGATATTTAGGGTTCTTTATGTACATGTTAGTTTTAGTTATTTAATCTTTTCTCTCTCTCTCTCTCTCTCTCTTTTCCTTCCTTCTTTCTGAATAGTGAATGTGTCATATTTAATGGAATTAGCAATTGTGTAAAGGCAATTTATTCTGAGGCCTGAGCATGTGAAATGGACAGAGCATCTGAAAGTGAAGCAGTCTATTGATTCACCCAAAAGTGGGGAAATTTTTGGATTGTTGAAGTCTAAGGTTTTAGCATCGGAATCTTTTGCTAAATAAAATTTTCAGTTGCAAAATATTGTGTATTCAGTATCATACTACGGTTAACTGTCTGAATGTCGACATTTATGTTTTTGAATTTAATTGAATAAATTCTTCTGTATGTGTGACTGTGTGAGCATGTGTATGTATTTGTATTTGATGTTCTATATGTTAGCCTCCTCCTCTACGTATACTGACCATTGCTGTATATCTGATGGAGGGCATCCTGTGTATTCCAATTTTTTCATATTCAGATTATTTTTAGTGACGCCCGTTGATTTTATATTGTTGCCTTTATATGATAAACTTGAATTTGTTGGAGATGTTGAAAAATTGCTTGCTACAAACATAAATTTAGTTCAACCTATGCCATCGCAGGAATATGTTATTGTGTTATTGAGGAATGGTAGGCGCAAAGAAGAAGCAAGGAATGAGTTGAATGTTTTTTTGGGGGATGACAGTGATTCTTTTGTATCATGGTAATTTCAGTTTAACCCCTCTTTGATGGATAAAGTTGAAGTCAGTATTATTGCTAGAAGTACAGCACGTACACTCTTAATAGTATGTACTAATTTATATACCTATCTTTTTGACAGGCTGTGGGATCATCTGGCTTTGAATTTATATTTGTATGTACAACCTAAAGAATTTCATGATGGAGCTCCCAAAAGAAAGCTTACATCAGAGGTCCAATCTGGAAGTGATGTTTCTCAGCATTTATATTCACAATCAGAAAGAGGAAAGTCTAGTAAGTTGTCTGGAAGTCGGCATAACAAAGGCTGGAAAGGATTAGTGAGGGGAGGAGCTGAACCACCTCCTCTTCGGAGCTCTGAAGTTGACAATACTCATTTGGAGGAAAAAACCCAACCTAAAGTCAATCATGGTCCAAGGTTACCATCTCCACCTTTAGTTAGGAGGAAAAGGGGCCGGTGTGATGAAAAAAAGAAGAGAAAGGTTTGAATTGCTAAAATATTTTTCCTGATTTTATGATGTTACTCATAGATAAATTTTATAGCTGAATTTTTTTCAGTTGGATTGCATTTTCCTTAAACCTTATTTGTTTTTGCACTCAATGTATCTTATAGATCCATTTTATGTGCCTCTTTCTCAAATTCTCTTAAGAAAATAAAATTACATCTTACTGTTACTTTCCTTGTTATCCCTTTTTCTCCTCTCCAATTTTACTTTTGTGTTTTAATAAATCATAAAGTGACTCTTGATTTTGCTTTCAAACTTTTAACTTACTGTGAAACTGACAGAGGGATGCAGTTTCACAAGCAATTATGAATGCTCCTCGAAGGCTACTTCAGTTTGCAGTACGAGATGCTGTGGCAACATCAGGGCCATCTAATTTGTGCACTCCAGTGGAGCCCTCCTTGAAGCGTCTTTGTTCTGTGGTTTCTACGCCCTCTAGTAATTCCTCTTTGGTCAAACTTCCTCAGCAGATACAGCCTATTTCCAGGGTGCAAAATCCAAATGCTACAGTGATTACTGAAGCTTCTGAAGATGTGATGAAAGTCAAATCCTCAAGTGTATTTGACCGACTTGGTCGTGGTATGAATCCATTGGATGGTTGCAACCAACTTGAAGATAATTACAGAAGTCAGGAGCAAAACCAATCACTGTATCTTCAAAGATCTGACTACAGTGGGCAGTATGCTGCAAATATGACTATGTTGGAAAATGAAGCTGATTACAAAAGTCAGGAGCAAAACCAATCACAGTATCTTCAAAGATCTGACTACAGTGGGCAGTATGCTGCAAATTTGACTATGTTGGAACATGAAGCTGGTCTGCCTTCTGATTATACTTCAGATAATGAACGATATGATGGTGTCATGGGTCGTAAGGTGACTGGTGCGATTGGCTTCTCCAGTGGAAACAGGAGTGACAATTCACTGATGGTGCAGTATAGTGTAGCAAAAAATGCAGATGGTAATATGTGCCTAAAACGGAATAGAGATCAGGAGCAAGTTGCTGCTGCACCTAACACTTCTAATAAGACTCTGAATATTTCTTTAAATGTAAAAACTTGGAAGCCACCACAATATAAGGAACCTAGAGAGATTGCAGAAGTAGATGGTCACAAAACTTTAGACAGTGAAACAGGAGCTCCCAGATCTGGCCTGCGACTGATGAACGACAATATCAAACACATGAAAATTAGTAGTGGGAATGTGAGTTGTTGGCTTATGTATACATACCTATGACACTGAGTTTATGTTAAAAAATTATAATGTGCTTGAGCTTTTAGTTATAGCTCATTTTCATTGATATTATGACATTTAACAGGAAAACCATTCTGCTGATATTCAGAAAGAGTCCCAGAAGATGCAATTATCTACTTCTGGTGAGTTATAGAATCTAGATCCTCTTTCATTGATTTCTTCCTGCTTCCAAGAGAAACCTGTGAAAATTATACTTCTGGCTTGCTACATATATAAGTTACACTTTTTGCTGTGTATTTATTTTTTGGTTGCTGTTCAAGACTTTGAATCAGCTCTCATCTACCTAAAGATGTATAATTTATTTCCCTTGAATCCTCAGGTTCAAGTGCTGCTGGTCGTCCTTTAGAGGATGCTCATTCCAGAACCATTTTTGTTAGCAATGTAATGGCTCTTATTCCTTTGTTGTGGGTGCGGGAGGGCAGGCTTCAGGAATATGTGGGATCTGTTCATTTTCTGAAGTTGCTTGATATTGATTGTCTCAGGTACATTTTGCTGCCACCAAAGATAGCTTGTCTCATCATTTTAGTAAGTTTGGGGAAGTGCTGAAAGTGGTTATAGTTACTGATGCAGCGACAGGCCAACCAAAAGGGTAAGCTATTTTAATCTTGCTCTTTATTTGTCCAATATTTTTTGTTTGTGACTGTACTGATTCTTATTTTTTGAGCAGGTCAGCTTATGTGGAATTTATGCGAAAAGAAGCAGTAGATGATGCATTATCTCTGGATGGCACTTCTTTCATGTCACGCATTCTTAAGGTATATATTGCGACTTGGTAATTCAGTTATCCAGATTATTTTTTCCCTTATTTTCTGCTGGTTTGCTTCAGGCATTTGCCCCCTCTTTTTCTTTTCATTTTAGAGGATCAGCTTTTCTTTATTTTCACTCTACTGTTTCATTTAGCAACTAATTATATAGTTTAGGTCATGATAAGCTATGAATTGCCACTCACTAGCTTATGAGGGATGCTATTATTGAACTGCCAGATAGTTGCCCTTGCAAAGTTGCTTTTGGATCAGTCTAAAATATGTTTCACTAGTTAAGAAATATAAATTACTATAAATATAGGTAACCAATGAGCCTTTGGCTTAATGGTATTGGAATCGTCTACAAGGTTGAGTGTTGTGAGTTTAAACCCTAGCTGGAGCCAAATCAACTATATATATATGTGTGTGTGTGTGTGTGTAAAAATGCACGAGTCCTGTATTTCCTGCAATTTGAATATTCTAGTAGGAAGATATGAAGAAAATAAAAATACCACTGCAAGAAGAGTATGAAAGTTGGCTTTCTCAGTTTTCTTTAATGTTCTTTGTTATTACTTTGCCATTGGTTTATGATTATTTGGATGTCACAGAAACTGCCAAAGTTGATTGTTAGTGAGCTACTGTAATTTGTTTTGATGATTATCCATTAAGCAATACTTACATAAACACACTTTTTTTAAATAACTTTTTCTATTGG
Source organism: Ceratonia siliqua (assembly GCA_034509205.1). Lineage (NCBI taxonomy): Eukaryota > Viridiplantae > Streptophyta > Magnoliopsida > Fabales > Fabaceae > Ceratonia > Ceratonia siliqua. Next base: position 10,725 of record JASKGM010026293.1, on the reverse strand, counting down.
TATAACATTACGTTTGTGGGAATGTTGGTTAATGTGATGGTATTTAGTTCCACATGTTATTTTCATCAGTGTGATCGAAATCGTACAATTCACAGTGATAACAAGCCTCGGTGATACGAATCCTTGGATGAAATGTGAAAGCACATGAATCGATGGCTGAATTGCATGAATCAGTGTGATTTGATCCTTTATGGACATTGGAGCCTTGGGCTTGCTTTTATTGTTATAAACTTATAGATGGTGGCCTCCTGGAAATTTTACTTGTTATAAACACCATGAGAATACTTTCTGTATCTTCCGCTGCTTTTTCCTTTGAAAAAAAATACTAGATATAGATTTTGGCTAAGAAAGTATGTATGGGTAGCTCAGTAGCTGATTCAGTTAGGCACAAGGCTTGCTCCCACAAGATTATTAATTTGAGTCCTGAGATCACTTCATTCATGGTTCTTGATATGCCAACTCTCCTAGCTGCAGTTGCTGGTTTCCTAAAGACATAAGAAATGGATCTCAGCCTGTTTGGCATGCTAAATTTCCTCTAGGTTAGGATATAGGATTGGACATTAAATGTTTTAAGTATTGTGTTTCTGATATGTTTTTAAGAATATCTTCATTCCCCACTTCTTTTTTAGGTACACCGGAAATGAAAGGTTTTATTAGGTAGTATTTTGTCCCATCCTTGAGCCTAATAAGCATAAAACTTGCTAAAAAAATTTCTGTCTGCCTAGAAATTGAATATGGTATGTTCGTAGGTACTACTATCTAAATGAATTTAAATCGTGTATGTCAAGATGAATACTAAATTCCCATTCAAGATTCATTGAGTACATTTAGGATTTGGATGATTCCCCCAAGGCGAAACCAAAAAACTGCTTTTGTGATTGTTCCTCTATGCTCTAACTTACACATTGCATCAAATTGAAGAGTTCTGGGTGTTTAAAATTAATGGAATTGAAACTGATCAGTAATAGAAAGACAGTTGCTCTTTATACATTCTCAACATTTACAGTGCAAAACAGTCGTTAACTTATAAAGATAATATGGGTAGCTTCCATCTTATCACCGTGCAGTGTTAGCTAAATCCTGGCAGCATAAGTTAACTTTTATGTCTTGATAGGAAATCATGCTGGATAATGATGTGTGTGGTACATAATTTTTGTAGTCTCTTGCTAAAAGACATGGTTAGTGAGATGAAATATTTTGCAATTACTTTTTCTATTGCAGGTTGTGAGGAAAAGTTCTGCACATCCAGAATCTGCTCCAACTGTGGCATGGCCACGAATAGTTAGTGGTTCTCCATTTCCTTCTGCTAGATTTTCCAGAGTTCCCTTTCCAAGAGGCACTCCTGGTCCGTTTAGGCCTTGGCCCCCAATTAAACTTGGAGCCAGGAGCTTTCAATGGAAGCGGGATTCTCAGGGTACTCCATCCGACAATGGTGCTTCTTTAAATACCAGCAGTATTGCCGCACCTGCTCCTCGTAGTCTCACCTATGTCAGAACAGAATCTAAAGCAGAAGGCAGCTTGGGTTCCACATAGTTTAGTTCTTAAAATGTCGGAAGACTTGTGGTTGCATCAGAGTGGCTCTGTCTGTTGTTTAAAAAAAGAATCACAAGGACACGCCCGGTATCAGTTTTGGAATATTATTCTTCTGTACTTGGTGGAGGATATTTCAATATCTAGAGGTCTCTAAGTAGGTAGTAGATGAAGTTTAATGTCTATTTTTATGTTTTGGTGAAGCTACAGAGGGCAAGGGTTTGGATATTGGTGGGGGTGAAGATAGGAACAATATTTTGGAAATAGTTGGTATTTTGATTGTTGGCTTTCCTCCCACTATGTTTCCCTAGTTAAGAAATATACATTACTATAAATATAGGTAACCAATAAGCTTTTGGCTTAGTGGTATTGGAATGGTCTACAAAATTTTGAAAATTGGCTCTCTCAGCTTTCTTTAATGTTCTTTGTTATTACTTTGCCATTGGGGTTCTAGCTTTCATAAAATGTGCATATATATGTTTAGACATTCTAATGTTTCTGTAAAGCTTCAGCTACGGTTGTGTTTTTCTGGCAGCTAATGAGGATCCTTTCTTGTTAAGAAAAGAATAACATGATATTGTTATAGTAAGAGAAAGAGAGATTTAATATATGTGATTTATTACTTAATTTGTGAATTTTGATTATATTTATTATTTATGAGTTTAGCATATTATATTTATATCTGTTTTAATATAATAGTGTCTTAACATTGATAGTGGTATATTTTCTTTTAACATCAAAGGATCTTTGAAAAAACCATAACCGTCTTCACGTTTGTTGTACTTCTGATTCTGGGTTATACGAAATTTGCATGATTATATGTTTTTTCGATTGGTGATACCTTTAAAGAAAGCTCTTTTGTTGAAATTCGGAGGACTAATCACTAACCTATTAAAATCATTCCACACATGCCTATAACTCACGTTGTTTCGAGAGTACTATATTCTCATCATTAGATTTGTATTATGTAGTTCTTTTCTTATTTTTTTAATAAAAAATATACAATTTAATAAAAGAAATATGATATTATTGGAGTATTGTAAACTTTCACACAGATCATCCTATATTGCTAATGAAAATTAAGTTGGGCTTAGGTTTGACTTGAATTCAAACCTAAGAGTCTTTCAAGTTAATGTTTCAGGATGAGATTTAATATATTTTTGACATTAAAAGTATAAAAAAAAAACTTCGAATCTCGTAAATACTATTATAGAATATAGTGTTTATGCATGCAATGAGAATAATTAACTCCAAAACAAAAACCACATAATAGAGGTTGGAGATAGAAGAGTTTGGCAACAGCAAAATCAGAAATTAAGCACCAAACGTAGATTTTGATAACACAGATTTCAAGCTTCTACTGAAAGAAAACAACAAAAACAGAAAACATAAGAGAGAAAGCTAGAATCCCAAAAGAAATCACAGAAGAAGCTGGGGCTGATCCTGCAACCATTGATGGAGATGGAGCCAGCAACTCATTCTCAAGAGCATTAACTACAGATTCTGAGATCAAACACACTGTTGCAAAAAAACTAAAGGTTGCCACCAAAGAAAGCTTCATTGTTGAGCAAAGGTAGCTATATCAGCAGGTGTTAATCTTCAAGAGCATGATCAGTTGTAGGTTTCTGTGTGGACATAGAAACAATGGCAAAGGTAGTGTGAGTTTATAGAAACAATGAAGTTTAGGGAAGTGTGAGGATTGTGGGGTGTGGGACCATATGGGTGTACCATAGCATGGGTGCCATGTTGTGAGAGGATTATTACTCCATCCACTGCAGGCTGTCAATAATGCAACGGCTATGGGGGTGCCTCGTTGGCTGTCACAATTCATATAACTTTTAGTTTTTTGAAATAATTTTATTTAAAGACATTATATAATTTATATTTCTATTTCATAAAATTTATTACGGTTTTAAATTGGATATGTTGTTTCTCATTTTTTTGTTTTTAAAAAATATGAAGCTGTTTAATCTTATTTGTAATTTTAAATTTTGTAATATCTTCTATTTCCTTGCTTGATGCCTGTTATTTATAATAGACCCTTTTACGGGTGTTGGTCTCATAATGAGATTTTCTAGCTATTAAATATATTGTAAATTGATATTAAGTATAAATTATGTTTAACTTTTTTACTTGCTAAGTTAACTATTATTTTTTGGTGTTTAGTATTACTTGAATGGACATTTAATTGCTAAACAAGATATTCAATTATTCATCAAAAGGGACTAGAGATTTCAGTTATTATTTTATGAGTATTTACTATTTAGTGTAAGGCCGATTATTTAGTTATGTTCAGTGAAGAAGTGATGGGGAAATTAGTTTTTATTCTTTAGATATTCTGCGTGAAATTAAATATTCAATTGTATTAAGAGAATTAATTATCATTACTTATATCTCAGGTTAACTAGTTAAAAAGTAACATGTAACACTAACATTCATAAATTTTATATTGCACCAAATAATCAACTAATATAATAATATTAATTATTTTTAAAATAAAAATAATAAAAAAATATTAGTCTTATAAATAAATTACCCACAAATATCATAAAGTTATTATAAAAGATTAAAATTTAGTGTGACATGATAATGTATCAAATTTTGAAGTGAAATGGGTGTGAAGATTCCTTAGAGAGTGTGATTTTGATGGTGGGCCAAAGGTGCTATGGTGCCAAAAATCAGAATGATAAAAGCCTTTTTAGTAGGAAAAGTTGTTGTAACTTAATCAAGGTGGAATCTGCCCAAGTCATTCATCAACCTCATATTGATTTCTTTATAATTAAGAAAAACTTCCTTCACAACTAAGTATTCTTATGATAACGAGGATTTAGAAATACTGTAATTTTTAATATTAATATGTTTTTACTTTTTATAATAAAACAATTGAGTCACTCAAAATTAAACATTTTTAATCTAGTTGTCCAAAAATTGATTTTATCATTTTGTTAGCATGATTAGTTAAAAACTAACTTTGCTGAGTATATTTTTGGTTAATTTGGTTCCGGTTAGGTTTGAATTCACAATCTTTAATCTTAGAGACGATTCTAGTACCACTGACCTAAATATATGGTACTAGTGAAATGGACACAAAACTGTTTTACTTTATTTGTAATTGGTGTGAACTAAAAACAAATTGTAATTTTCATCTTACTAATCTAATTAACTTTATCACTTTCCAAAAGAGATGGATGCTATTGCTAGAAAAATTCATTGATTTATTGAACTCTTTGGCTGTTTAGTGTTGGAAGGGTTAGGACCAATTTGGAAATTGTCAAATATGAAGTAGCAAAGAAGAAGAGGACGAATTGCAATTGATTGATTATATAAGGGGAGAGAGGGAGGAGGAGGAAAATAATCTTATCATATTGTGACGGAGATAATATACTACTATCTTACTGTTTGTAACGATAGCATTATAATCTTTCATAAAGGGTTGTGAGTCCACAGAATAATGTGAACCCATAATTCCTTGTGATGGACTGTAGTACTATCGTCCTAATAATAAATTAATAACATAAAAGCATCATATTATTATTGTCAAGAATTATTTTAATATAAAAATTTAAATTAATAAGAGAAGATAAATTGTTTTATTATAATCTTTAACAGTAAATTACTAGACATTAATCATTTTGGTTGGCTTTTCAGAATTATTCTGAGCCAAAATTATGGCAGTGATTGTCTGGTGAATTTGTTTTTGATGTAAAACAAAATAGTTCAACAGATTTTGGGAAAGCAACAAATAATCATGAGATATATTTTGAGATTCAAGTCTTTATAATTATTGATAAAATTATAATTAAAAATAAAAAATGAATTTAAAAGAGGGAGAAATTTTTTTACCAAAATTTTGTCTCAGATGAAGAAAAACTAAGGAAATTAAAGTCTCAAAAGATTCAAAAAGGAAAATACGATGCATAAATGTTCTGATGAGTATTTATAATTAGTTGGGATAATTTATTAGCATTTATTTATAGAATATTATACTTTATGAGATATTTAAAAATAATTTTTGCTTATTTCCATTAAACATATAAAATTTCTTTCTATAAAATTTCGAGTTTTATCAAAATTTTAGACTTTAAAGATAAATGCAACAAAATATCGAGTTTTTATGCCAAGAAAGAAAGTTAGAGAGCTTGAAATATTTTGTATGATCATGCAAGATTCAATTAAGTGATGTAATACATTGTTTTATTTTTCATTACTTTTTATATAATTCATCTTTATTGTAATTTAATCATGTTAAAGTTATCTCCAAAGTTAATGATATTATGCTCCCTTTATTAATTAATTAGGTCTAATCTAAAATATAATCGAATTAAAGAGATAAGAAGAAACCAACCAGCTTTTGGCTGAGAAGGTGGAGGATTACTAATTGGAACAATAATCGAAATTAAATAAATAACAAAAAAAGGCAATATATAATAAATGTAATAAATTTTATTTATTGTCACCCATTCAAGAAAAGAAGGGAAATAATTAATTATAAATAACCAGCAAAAAAGCCAAATAAGGAGAGAAAAAGAAAATTAAGAGAAATCTCATCATCTCTTCCCTCCTTTTTCTCGTCGCCCAAACTGGAAATTTTCAATTTCTTCTTCCCCCATTCTTTTCTCTTTCTCTTCTTCCGATCCCCTTCTCAATATCATATATATATATATATATATACATATATCAGTTAAATCTGCAAGTAGTAGGCAACGAAGGAGATGAGGGAGGCACCAACGAAGGAACCAAGGGCGGCGGCGGCGCTGGATGGTCCGGGAGCAGGGGCTTCAGCAGTAATGGGGACTGGTGCCGAAGCATGGGCGTGGTGACCTTGGGCCATGACGGCGCTGAGAGAGGCGGCAGCAAAGACGACGGTGCAGGCAACCTTCTTCATCTCCATGGCGGATTCGGTAAAGAATTAAGTAAAGAAAGAAGGCCTTTACTTAAGATTGGAAGAGCGAGGAGAACGAAGCCAATTACCGTAGAGAATCCGCAGCCTGAAGAAAACTGGGTGGGGGAGGGGAGGGTTTTATAGTGGGGAGAGGGGCTATTTGGGGGATTTAATTAATTCTGATTATTCTGTTTCCTAATTTTGTGAAGATTTTGTTTTCCTATTTTTGGATAATGCCTTTAATTATTTAGTAAATGATCCAATTTTGCATGGAAAACTTCATAATTGACCGATTCTTGTGGTATATTTTATTATTTTTTCTGCTTTTGGGAGTTTTTTTAATTCCAAAAAAAAATCTCATTATTTGTCTCATGCTAAATATATAGTTTTCTGAATTAATTCTGGGAAAATTTCCATCTACTCACTCTGATTTTTTGCTTTTAATTGTAATATTCTCCCAAATTTGTATCTTTATTGTAAATTACTTAAATTGGACTTTTTTGTTTAAAAAAGTAGAGATTTAATGACATTTGTGAGAAATAATGGTAATACTCAGATACAATAAATGAGAATGACTTTTGAATGAGAAAAAATAATTGACAATAAAATTATAAATGACTTTTATTTAATAAAATTATTAATAATGACATGTATAAGAGATTTCAAATTAATAATATTTAATTGGTCAAACTTTTTATTTTAATTTTAAAATAATAAAATAAATATATACCTGACGAAAAAAATTTTTATAAAAATAATCATAATCAATAGTAAATGAATCAAATAAATAATATAACTATATTAAAAAAATATTTCATTAAAAATGTATGATGAGAAACAAAGTAAACTTCAATTGGATGAACAACATCACGAGGGGTTTATGGTCAAAATGAGAGAGCCAAATAATAGCTCATTTTCCTACAATGAGAAGTTACTTTTTTAATATTCTCCTTTAATAATAAAATCTTATTTTTAACCAACTTCTCATTTTAGACAGAAAAAAAAATGAACACCTATGCAAGCAAGAGAAAAAAGAATGCACTCTGGACAGAAGTAGCAACAAACATGACTTAATTAAATCATATGGATGACATAGTATAATAATATATCAATTTATTTAAATTAAGCTAAATAAATTATTTAATTTACACATTATTTAAAATATAAGTCAGCATTAGATTGTAACTAATGTAAAACCCGTGCAATGTATGACTATATTAATTAATAATTGAGATTAAGAAAATAATAAAATAAGATAATAATAAATCATTTAAACATTATTAAAACATAATATATATGTGTATCTAATTTAATTTATAAAAAACATCATTATAAATAATATTACTTATAATGTTAGATATATTACCAATTTACCAATTCTATCACAAATTAAAAATTTTAAACTTATTTTACTTTGTAGAATTTTATATGGAAGACTAAATATTTCATATTTTTCCAATAAATTAATTTATTATTTAAGTATTTTTTTAATTAAAAAGCAAGGGCTTGTCAATTAAAAATGAGCTAGAAATAAATCGTGTTTTTTTTAATACCATAATTTTTTTTGATGAAACTATACACCATGATTTTATATATAATGAACACAAAGATATACGATTTAATTATTATGTTAACATTTTACGTGTGATACAAATTTAAAAACATACTTTAATCATAAATTAATAATAAACATCATTTACACTACTGAAGTTGGAATATCAATTTTATTATTTTCACATTATCAAATCTACATTTCTTATACACCTTTATTATTTTATTTTGAAAAATAATGACCCAACAACTCTAGTGCAGGAACTAAGTCCAAACTTGACCTTGTCCTATTCATATAATATAAAATTCAAACTAATTGTATCTATTATAAGCAAATTTAGATCTACTCATATTTCATAATAGTCATTTATTTATCTTTAGAGGATCATAATTTAATTATATATAATTTATTATAATTATCTAAAAATAAATTAACTACTATAATTTAAAATGTCCAATAACAGGCCATGTAACCGAATCCGCATCTATTATAACCTGTTAGAAGTCTATGGACCTCTTTCAATATTTTTAATTAGGCAACTTTCGGCTTACGTGTAATGTATAGGCATTAATGATTGTTAGATCGAAAATTATAGATCGAGGATACAAATATTAAATAAGTAAGATAAAATTTCGTTCAATACTTTAAAATTTAAATTATAAATTTCTAATGCTTTAAATATTAGTAAAGTGATATTTTAAAAAGTGATAATAAATAATAAAATAAACATCAAAAATATTATTTAAAAATAATACTTTTAAAAATAAAAATAATTTACTCAAATATATAAATAGTAGTCAAATCTACAAGCAATGAATAATATTTAAATTAAGGAAGTATACTCTGTCTTGAGTTGAGATTTAAGTTTTTTTATAGTAAATTTTCAAAGTATTTATTTATTTAAACATATCAGACTAATATAGAGAGTATGTTCTTTATATTACTTGAGAAAAATTTGTAATTTCAATTAATGTATAAATTAATAAAAAATATTCTTATTATAAAATAATAACATTATTAAATTGTAAATTCAACCCTAATTAAAATTAAATATACAAAAACAAAACTTAAACTAGATGCTGTTGTAAAAATAAAAGAATGGTTATAAGTTAAGAATTGGCACGAAGAACTTCTTCACACGTTATCAACTGTATTATGAGGGGTTTGTTTCTTCCATAAATTAGTTGGTCAAGAAAAATGAACTAATAAAGTCACAAGCTTTAATTAATATTTAATTGTACTATGTACGTAGTAACAGAAGTTGTCGTTTTGTGTATGAAACTTTCTTCGTGCTTCTGCTACAAGTCCAAGTCGCGGCCTAAAGGTGAAGAAAAGAAAACAAGCTTGCTCATGAAGATTGCACACCCACCAAATTTTATTTATAAAATAATATATAAATTTAAATAATATATATATATATGTTATTTATGAATTATAATAAATTTAACCTTAAAAAAAAAAAATATATATATATATATATATTATTAATTTAATTTAAATATATATATATAAACGAAGTCTGTCTAAAAATTAGACCCAAAGGCAACCAATAATGCATACACAAATTATGGCGACGTTTTCTACGTACTTTCTGCGTTAATTGTGGAGAAAATCCTAGGTACATGCATCTTGTCAATGATACTTTTATAAATTTAAGTTAATGTATTGATATATAATTTTAGAATCTTTTGATGTCTTGATATGTTAAAATTATCTTAATATAAACAAATAAAAATAAAAATGTCTGATTTTTAAGGAAAGGTTAAATAATGAAATAAATATGCTACAAATATGTTACAGGTTAAAAAAAATAATATGAATGTATTTAAAGTTTAAAAAATACTTCTCATTTTTAATTTTTTAATAAAAAATAATTGACATATACGTTATTTTTTATTTTATTTTTTCACCTTTAAAATTGAAAGGAGGTGGTATAACGGCTGTTTCTTCACGCTAAGAACGCAGCGAGGGTTGGTTAGCGACTCAGCCTCACGCGACAATACACAGCACACATACGTTGAAACACAGCGCCACCGACTCCAGTCCATTCTGCTTTCCCACTTCTTCCAGCTGTCCACGTTTTCCTCTGGGTCCCACCCCCACCCCCACGCGCCTTCTCCTTCACCCTGGTCCCTATATATACCCTTTCTCCCCGCATTCTCCCTCTCACTTCCAATCTTAGCTCGTCCCTTACTTTCTCAATCTCAAAGACTCTCTCTCTCTGCGACTTCGTTCTTCTCTCTCTACATCTTCGCTATGGCATCAGTCACCACATTCAAGGCCTTCACCGTCCTCTTCATCGTGGCTCTCTTCTCCGTCGCTGTCTCCGCTCAAGACTTCAATCTATCGCCTTCTCCGGCGCCGTCTCCCGATGCAGGAGCAGCGGGATCTGTTTCCAGCTCGGTGGCGATGATCGGCGCGTCGGTTGTCTTGTCAATGCTGGCCATTTTTAAGCACTAGAGCTCTGAATCGGTTCAATTCTACAGATTTATATATACAATTTGTTTTATACAATTACAGATGTTTTATTCTTTATACCGAGTGAGAATAATAATGAGTTTATCTATGTATATTTGAGCCTTGAATTTTACAGATTGAAGATTGTCACTATTTATTATAGTGTTAGGATGAAAAATTAAATAATAAGAGTGATTTTTGTGTTACTATACAGATGAGATGAACTAATTGATACTATATATATATATATATATATATATATATATATATATATATATATATTTTTTTTTTTTTTTATTTTTCA
>JASKGM010026282.1:3005-27443 GCA_034509205.1 Ceratonia siliqua | reverse complement strand
TATATATATATATATATATATATATATATCTCTCTCTCTCTCTCTCTCTCTCTCTCTCTCTCTCTCTCTCTCTCTCTAACTATGTCCCATTTCTCTTTCACTCTTTTCTTAATTTCTATCCCTTTTCCCTTTTCTCTCCTTAATTTATATTCCTTCCCTCTTTATCTCTCTTTGCTCTCCTTAATGCTACACTCATGAAATATTTCTGTGTAAAATTTTTTATATACACACATCATATTACATTATTTCTACACTACATAATAAATATAAGTTATGTATAAATTTTAAATATAAAAAAATACTAATGCATTATGAGGTCTAAGTAAAACTTATTTCATCTTATTTAAAATTTATACATGACTTATATTTATTAAATTATATAAATAATATGGTACAATTAATATTTATAAGAATTGTGAAGACATCATGAAGAAAGTTTTTGAAATTTGCAAAATATGATTATGATTACTTCAAAATCTTAAATCACATATTTTTCAATTTCTCGAACTAACTCAATAAGCTATTTTTTACTTGACAATCCTTTCTTGTTTCTAAATGAAAAACTTTTGTTAAATGATCTGCCTCACCTGTTAGCTCTTCTATGTTCTTCCTTTGTAAAAACGAATATAATTGCATTCACACAATTATCTACTCAACTTTTATTTATATACAATTGTTTAACATTCAAATTTCATTCCTAACTTGAGTATTTTTTTTACAATTATTGAAATGTTTAAATATAACAATAATAATAATACAATATATATAAATTAAAAAGAATATATACTAAAAAAGCACATACAGTGAACTCACCTTTTAATTGTATTATTCATTTAAAAATGAAAATCTCAAAGTTGTTGTGATAACCATAGTCGGTTTAAAAATGAAGATGACAATGTTGTCACGAGATCATCATCCATTAAACAATAAAAAGTTATATCCAATATTTGCATAAATTATTATTTTATAAAAAGCTGTAAAATTAATGGTATACTAATACTATTTTTCACTCAAGTAATAATATTTGTATATCATTTGTATACTTTTTTTTAACTATTGATATATTATAAAATAATATATAATAATAACGATAGATAATAAATAATAATATAATATATATAAAAAAAATATAAAAGTGATGTATAAACATAGGTGCACACTACGGTACAGCCCCATTTTTAGGACTGTATCGTACATCCCAACTCAAAAAATGATATTTTTTTAATTTTTTAGCTTAATTTTTTTTACTTTTAACATTAATTAATTAGTATTTATGTCATATAATTTTTTAAAATTTTTTTAAAATGTTTTAGAATTTTTTTTAAAATTTTTTACATTTTTTATACACTATTCATTCATAATTTTTTAATACTATTCATTCATAAATAAAAAATATTTTTAAAAAATACCAAAACGTTTTAAAAAATTATTTAAAAAATATATGATGTAAATAATAATTTATTAATATTAAAAAATTAAAAAAATTAAAAAAATACTAAAAAAAATAAGGGGCTATACGGTACAGTCCCAAAAACGTAGTAAAATCCATAAACATATGGTGTACAAGTATTACTCTTCTCACTATCATAATGCTTTATTTATTATATGGTAGCAACTTTGCTACCACCATTGCACAATAAGGATAGTAAATTACTATTAATCTCTCACTTTTTGTTTTCTTTTGTCTTGATTTTTTTTTTATATTAATTAATTATTTTTTATATCATATATTTTTTGAAAATTTTTAAATTCTTTTTAAATTCTTTTTAAATATTTTTTACTTATGAATAAATAGTATCAAAAAAATTATAAATGAATAGTATAAATAAATGTAAAAATATTAAAAAATTAAAAATATTTTAAAAAAAATATATAATATAAAAATAATTAATTAATTTTAAAAAATAAAAAAAATTATAAAAGCCTCCTGTATGTTGGGGAGAGTAACCTTATTATATACACAGTATAAGCACCATAACAAGACCTTAAACATCTTGTCAATCATTAAGATGATAAGTTATAAGAGAGAAGCAAACTAGCAAGAGCAAGAGTCTAAGACCACTACTTACACTCTCCTACTACAAAAAAAGGGTTGTCCATATTATATGGACCTCACTAACCAACAACTAAATGACAGAAGAAAAAGTAAATGTCACAAAATCCAAACTTATATGTTATGTCTCAATTTAATATTGACTATAGCATTATTTTACTGGTGTGTGATCAGAAATACAGGACAACTTAGGCACATAACTCATCTATTGTAGCATTTAGAAACGCTTTCAAATCACTTCTATTACCTTCCCTAACTAGATTGCAGTTGATCTGATGGGACTGAAACCAGTAAAGCCATCACAGGAAAAGTCAATCATTTCTATAATATGTACTTAAATTTTAGTACATTCAAACAAAACAAAATAGTAGACAATTCTATAATGTATACAACAATCAGTTTCTGCCAAGAGGGAGAGATCTACAAGTAAATGTTTCTTTAAAAGCAAACTTCTTCGAGGAAGTGAACATTGATCCATATACTTCCTTTGTAGCATTAGCTGGGGCCGTATCAGCAACCTTGAAACGCTTTGCTGCACCTTCAACCATATCCTTCAAACCAACATTACCATTCACAACCTTTCCATCTCCTTCCACTTTAGCTGAAACCTTCTCCACAGCCTTAACATCTTACCATGTTTGGTCACACTCAACTGTGAGTTCCAAACCAACAATTTCCTCTCCATTCACCGCCACTCCATTCTTCAACTTCTTTGTTTTCTTCTCCCTCGTTTTCGCCTTCTCCTCCTCCATTCTCTCCCTCAAAACTGCAACCTCTTCCTCGCCATAATTGATAACTATCTTATCTGGTTCTAAAATTCCCGGTGACAAACCAGACAAGACGATAACTTAACCTCCTTCAAAGCCTTAGCACTCAAAACATGGCCACAATTCTTTAAAGCAAAAAACTTGTACTTCCCATTAAACTCAAGCCCAGCAACAGGGCACTGAAACGGCGTCCCAGCACTCACATCCTCCATTCCAGGAACGACAGAAAGCTGAATTTTGATCATATCTTTCAAACCCTTAATGTGCCCAAATTCCTTAGGTAGCTTCTTCTCCAGCAATGCATCCACCAGTACTTGCTTATTGAATACATTCCCAAGCTTATCCACCACACAGGGCTCCCTCAACGGCTCATTGGATAACGCACAATTCATCCACTCGGACAACCTTTGCTCGTATGGGTCAACCTTGTCGGGCTTCTTGACAGCATACATATTGAGATAGCAGTCGCGAGACTCCGCACCAGTTGCACCGCCATCGATCGGAGAATCAGGGTGGAGAAGGGAGTGATTTGGGAGCTGGGAATTGGAGTCTCATCGGCAAGAGGTTTGCCATTGATGGTGAAATAGAACAATGATAGGAGATGGGAAGACAGTAATTTAGAGAAAAGAGCGTTTGAGGTGGTTTATGGTTTCATTTGTGGAGGAGGAAAACGTTAGAAATTGGGTAGGAATTTGGAGGTCCGGCGATTGGAGTAAGATTTGGAGATTCCGGCGAGACATTTGGTTCTGCATTGGAATGGGGAAGTTGGAGATTGGAGGAGTTTGATCCGTTAGGGTTCCCAACGTTGTAAATCAAAAATGCTGGAACAAGCAAACCAAGAACGCAAAATCATTTGGCTAATTATAAATCAATACATCCCAATCCTATTTATCAATGCAAATTATAAATCAATGCAAACATTATTCTCTTGTACCAACGCAAATTATATATCTAGTAATCTTCAGTCCTATGTTTCAAGCACCAACTTCTAATTACTGTCGGCTTATATTTGCATCTAGATAACCGTATGTTTTGCCAATATTTCTAATTTAAACTGGTGAAACATAGTGGACAATATAAAAATAACAGTTAAAGAACAAGAACTATAATGGCAATCAATTCTAACAAACTTAAATCCAATACAGTGTAGTTGAATATTACTTTCAAATTCTAGAATGTTGTGTGCATAACAGAAAGCATGTGAAAAGTATGCTTGAATACCTGGCATTGGAAAAAAATTTCATTTGGACAAGTAGGGAAGGTTAGTGAAGATGACAACTTGGTCATACTTGGAATCAAAAGCTTTCGTAAACAAAGGAAACGACATATATAGATGGATTACTAAGGCAATAATATATCTATGAACTTCTAATTTAAAATTATCGTTATATTTTCTAAGAACATAATAGTTCCAAACTAGTCTGAGAAACTAAGGAATTATATGGATCAGACAGAATATAGCAGTGAAACCAATGCAGCTCAGAAATTGGATTAATTAACTGAAGGGGAAAAAAAGGAGAGATCTATTGTAGATTATCAATCAAACATATTTGAATTTTCATTCTGATAGAAGGTATTCAATACAAAATCGAGAGCTCTCAGGATTCCTTCCCAATCAAGTGCCATACCCAAATTGAAGCTACCCAAGAAGAGAGCGCCTAGTCTATTACGAGAATTACAGTGTTTCACCAAAACTATTGGATTTAGCATGGATGGCCCGATTCAAAAACAAGTTCAGAAATCTAAATCGTTACCTGGTGTGCCAACTATAATTGTGATACTAAGCAACCACCCGCGACGGCAACGCAACTACCTTCGTACGACAAACTGCCTAGCAACGGGGGGTTGGAGACAATGAGGGGAATATCCAATTGAGATGGAAGTGAAACAATGGACAATGAATTACCTAATGCAAAATGTTGAAGTTTCTGGCTATGACAATTGGGCAAATGGTGACTTGGTTGTTGACGTGTGGTAATTTTGTCGTATAAGATTGTCACATAAATTTTTTTGTCACATCATATTTTAATTTAATGGTGTTAGTAGACAACTTAACAATAGGGATCAAATTAATAAGAATAAAAATTATAATAACTCAATTGGCCGAAATTAAACTACATGGACCAAACTGATAATTGAATAAAACTATAGGGACCAGAATATACATTAACCTATTACCAAATCACCAAGTTTGAAGACCAAATTGGCTGGGAATTAGGAATTTAGATTAACTTGCCTGGCTACGATCATTATATTATAGCAATTGAATCAAAAACTGGGTCACGAATGAACCGTATGAATGTATCATTGTTGTCACAACGTGATAAATGGCCGAAACAAATATATTATAAAAAATATAGAATCGTCACCAATTAATTAGGAGAATAATTAAAATCGTATAAAAAACTCAAAAACTGACTTTTAAAAACAAAAGAAAGGTTCGAGAGTAGAATTACGAGTGTGGAAGGTATTAGATACTCCACAACGTTCATCCCTAAAGACGATTACCCATAATTATTTGTACTTTAATTTTAATTTTTTTATTATTATTTTGATTATCCCTTTTTATTAACACGATATGAGAAATATAAATAAAAAAAACTGAACCTGATTTACTATGTAAAAACTTACGTACCCCAATGGAGATGAATGTTCATGTAGCTCGATGTGGTTGCTGATGTGCCTAGGGCGGATATATAATCTCAACCCTAAGACAAATATTATTTCGATTAAGATATTGTGAGAGAATTAAATCTCTACCCAAATCTTTAAGGCTAAGATAATGTAGAAGGATAAACCTCCACTCAAAACTTATGGATGAAACAAAATAATATAGAAGAATAAATCTTCATATAAAGCTTAAGATAACATGAAAAAATAATTTTTCACATATTATTTATGAAGAATTAGGTTTATATGAAAAATAAATTTTCACGTATAGCTTACAACATTATAAGAGAACACTTCTCTAAGCAATGTATGAAAAAGATGATGATTTATTTTTAGGTCAAATTTTGATTTTCAAAAGCTTTGGGACCAAAATGAAATTTATAAACTGTTGGCTCAAAAATGAAATTTATGAAAATGTTGAGCCAAAATGTTATTTCTATAAATATTGGTGCAAAACATAATTTTCAAAAAGTGTTGGGTTCAAAATTTTTGAGAAGTAATATAATTTTCAAATGAGTATTGGACTTTCTTTTCATTCATTCATTCTTTTTTTTTCTTTTCTTAAAACTTACCTGAAGATATTAATTTAGCAAAATTATTTTCTTAACAAGGCCCTTGGAACCTTTTTCCTCAAATAAGTATAAATTGACTTTTCCATAAAATTTGTGGAGGGCCATATTGAAACCCAATTTCAAACCACATACACTTTGGAACTGTTATTAAAACTCTTATTAAATCATTTTAGAAAAAAAAAAACATTTATAACAATTTACTAGGCCTTTGGAGTGTTAAATTTGAAAGCTTCCTCGCTGCTTTTATTTATAAGAAAGAAACTCAATGTATTGGACACTCGACCTTCTCTTCAGTAAAACCAAAATAAGGTGTTTAAGGTATTTAAAACCAGGATAGGCAAATACCCACTAAGAGGAGGATGGAAAATTACAATGTTCTAAATTATAATCCAACACAGGTTTCTATTAATTTCAAAGCAATATTTATTTTTTAGAAATCACGTTCGCCACGCACAACATGCGATTAGATTTTAATTAGGAACAATCAAAGTTTAGGAGACCTAATATAATGCACACATGATTGAAAATGCAGGGGTCCCTAATTAATTGTAATATGACACCCAGATAAATTTCAAACCCAATTTAGCATCATATTTTGAAATCTCAGACCCCAACTGTGACACAATTGAACTACTGGCACGTATTATTTTGATTCGTACTAAAACACCTTCAACTCTGTATCAACCGCAAGAGTAAAACAAATTAAAGCAAACCGATTTCATGTTGGGAAAATGACGTCGTATTTTACAATCAACCCCAAAGCGAAACATAATTGCCACTAGCCTGATATTTCGATATTCAGATGAAATCAAGAATGCTCCCGCAAATTAGTGAACATTAAATATGAGTTCAAACATCGTAGATTATACCACCATTTAACCCCAAGTCTGAATCAATCCATAAAACATTTTTGAACTCAACAAGAAAGCAAACCCTGTATTCACCACATTAACTTTATATAAAGGAACAACTTATTCAAACTCAAATCTTCGTTTGGGAGCAACAAATTCAAACTAAAAGCAAATGGAAACAAATCCCATATTATTAACTAATTTGGAATGCACCTGAATTCAGTATCCTATGATTTTATAACCATAACATCATAACCAAACTCTACTAATTTGACCCTTACTTAAAAATACCCAATCTAAATATAGGGAATGAAGCACAAAGCAATATTGCGCTGGTTTAAATACTAAATTTTAAATTTGGACCAACAAGACCAGACAGCCTATCCCAACTCTTCATTATTTAGAACCAGAATTATGTTGGATACCAACCCAATTAAGATCTTAGTCTAACCCTTCAAAACTTAGTGAGCATAAACCAGTATTATGTTCTGAACAACATATCAACTTATTAACATTGCAATACTAAACAAGGTCCACACGCCCCTGTACTGAATAAAATCTAGTAACTAAAACAAAATGCCACAAATTTTTGTGACACACACTAGAACATAAAATAAAACAAATAGGTCCAAATCAGAATAAATCCAAACCCGCATCTTACTTACAACATTAAACATCAGATGAAAGAGGCGTTGACAAAAGAAAATAAAATCATCCTCTAATCCTTACCTTGGAATTAAGTTTGCAACGGCCAATTTAGCAATCAGGCAACCTCAATATTTTGGAAACCTTTACCTAGCTTCTTGTTGTTCCTTCCTTGTTTTTTTTTAGAATCATCACTCGGTATTTATAGATAGCAAACCGAGCATACCCCCTTAACCTAGTAACCATTCCATACGAGCATCCCCCTTCCTTCTTATCCCCCCTACCGCAAAAATGGTGAGCTGGAGATTGGGATGAGAGAAAGACACCGCCAAAAGTTCATAAATCCAACCAGTGATAACACCCGAGGACAAGAAATAGATAAGAAACGATCACCGCATTTAATACAAGATCAATAGGATCAAACATATGCCTAATCAGATGAGCTGGCCACAAATATCTAGCAAGATATTTTAGAGATAATAGACGAGGTGTGCGTGGCATCCCGAATTGCAAATGGTAAAGGTGGGGGAATTTCACAAATGAATGAAATAACATTACAGATACCCACACCCTAAGCCTAAGACACAAACAGAGAGAGAAGAGGCTTAATGGATGCCAGACTAGGATTCATGCGTAATGGAGGATGAAGATGGGATGAACGGCTGAAGATTAGGCAAAATGAAAAAAAAAATGGGTAGGTTGAGCTTAACGGATCAGGTCCCACTAAACGGACCGGGTTATGGGCTTAGGTTTGTTTACATGAAGATGGATCGGATTGTAAAGTCTGGTGGGCTAAGGGAATTGGATGGTAGGCTAAACTTTGTGTCTTCAAAACAAAAAGATGATGGGGGCTTCCTTTTTTTTTAATTTTAAAAATTAAATTTCACATTTTTGCATTCTACATTCTCAATATTTTCTATTTTCTATTTTTACTATTTTCTCTCTATTTTACATCTTTTGTCAAATATTACCACTTTTACTTTTCTCTAGTTTTTTTATTTTCTTAATTTTTTGTAATTAATTAATTTTTCAAATATTTAAATAAATTAACTAGACAAAAATAAGTGTTTACAATTGTCATTAAACAACATATAATAATATTTTTTAAATTTCATAGAGCTAATTATTTCTTTTTTTTAAATACAATTTAAAACAAGGTTATTCATCAAAATACGAATGTAATAATATTTTTTAAATTTTAAAATGCTAATTATTTCTTTTGTTTTTAAATATACTAGTTTAAAACAAAGGTTATTCATCAAACAATAAATAAAAATAATAATTACTAAAATCAAGGTGTAATCCACTCCTTCGTACTACAAAACCATTTTTAAATATCCATGACTAACGTTGACCATATAGGTCTAATAAGTAATATCAAAGTTATAAATAAAAATTAAGCAATTTTTTTACATCAAAAAATTAGTATATAGTTAATTTTTTAGAGTTCATTATTATCAAAGTACCTCGGGCATTGTATTTTTGCACTGTGTCATGGACACTTAAACTTTAGTTGGTGCCTTTGACACTTGTATTAGTTAGAGACTAATTAAGAAATATAATGTCATGGAAAATATGAGATTTGGATCAAGTTTTTTTTAAGATCGGATTCTTTTCTTTCTTTTATCTTCATAATGGTCGTCTAAATGTTGGAATCAAGTTACATTGTCATTTTCATTGTCATTAAAATTAAAAAGAAAAAATTTCTTGCCCCATCTCCTTCAACCTCTCCTTCCCTCACCATATTTGTGACCATGCCCATGACAAAGCATCATGCTCTGCCCATGTCTCTGACCATCCCAAGCTTCATCCTCTTCTTTGTGATTATCAGTATCCTTGCTTCTGGCAGTTTCCTGAAAAGTGCTGGCGATAATGAAATTTGTATGATTTATGGCAATGAGATCGGCAGTTAATTGGCAGGAAAACTCCTCCAACCTTTTCCAATATATGTCAAAATCTGGGTACTTTGTTTTATCAAGAGCATGAGTGATGGTGCACTGTGTAACCTCCATTGCTAATAAAGAAGCAACAATCTTTCCATCACTGTAGTTGCTAATGATAAGATCGATCTGACTTTCTCTTGAACTCCTCAATCATTTATTTTGCAAGTCCTTCTGTGAAGTGAAAAGACTGGGACTTCCACATCTAATAACCTATAGCCAATTGCACACTTACGTTGGCCAGCATTCTCCATCGTCGATAAGATTGCAAGAAAGAAGTAAGAGAGACACGAAAAACAAAACAAATAATTTTTTAAATGTTAATAATGACATGGCTTGATTTGAGTAATTTAAAAATTTGAACAGCCCAAATACAAAGAAAAAATGAAAAAAGACTGATCCCACAAAAACCATATCCAAATCCAGGAATATGATTACCACAATAGGCACATAATTATTTATTTTAAATAAGAAGCTATTTAACAAAATTTGGGTCTTTTTTGTTTTTAAGTACAAATTTGGGCGAGACTCAA
The DNA here is from genome assembly GCA_034509205.1 of Ceratonia siliqua. Taxonomy (NCBI): domain Eukaryota; kingdom Viridiplantae; phylum Streptophyta; class Magnoliopsida; order Fabales; family Fabaceae; genus Ceratonia; species Ceratonia siliqua. The sequence continues at coordinate 17,412 of JASKGM010026282.1, read as the reverse complement.
TGGGCTATTGTCCAAGAGTCTTCTAGAAGAGTTGGGCCGCCGGAACCCTAGCCTCTGGAAGAGGCCCTTCTATATACTAATATGGGGCCGGCTGTCTAGGGAGAGAGTACTGGTGCTTCCTCACCGGAGGAGGTGGGATCCACCTCCTGTACTGTGGGCCTCATCCCATCCCTCTGGATGATCCAGAGAGGGAGCACGGTGCTCTTGCAGTAGTAGGACAGCTCGCGCCTACTAATATACCTCTCTTCCCTTCCTCCTATCAGGCTCGTCTGATATCTGTCGCCTCCATCCACTTCAGGTAAACCTTTCTCTCTCTCTCCGGCTTTCTGACATCACTGAGGTTTTATGTCACAAACGACGATGAGACACACTGGGATCTCATAGTGCATTTGGTTGTACTCTTCTACTCTCAGCTGTTTGCTTTTTCTTCTTTTCCCTATTAGTTTTCAATTATTACGAATCTCAGTGTGGTAACTTTACCCATTCAGCGTGAGACAGGTTCCCTGAAATTACCCATAAACCAAAGACATAATCTGACCCGCATTTTCTTAAATAATGGGAGCACAGGTGTTATGAAGCTTCTGTCTAATAGCATGATAGTTCAATTTCGATTCTGATTGTTTCGTATCATAGTTCTTATGCTCTTCTTAGAGATATAGAGGTTAGTGATCCTTGGGAGGTGTTTGTTCAGTTAACATGGTTGGATATTTTTGAATTTCTTGAATGTGACATGGGACTGAGAGAATTAAAGAGAACTAACGATTTGAAGTTATTACTCCGGTTGTTTCAAGAGATGGGGAATTTAAGGGAATTTTTGGAAATGATGATGTGTTTTACATACTGAATATTGTGTTTAGATTCTCATGCACTTCAGTTCAACAATCTATTTAATTTGAGGGTGATGGTCCTTTATGCACCTTTTATAATCAACTAATCATTTGTAGGGACATACATTGCATTTTCTTTTTCTGGCTATTTGCAATTTCTAATTGATTCTTTGTCGTTTGGGATGCTTTTTACTATCTGATATGTACATTTCTAAATGATTCTTTCCTGAAATAGTTCAAATGTTAACTTTAGTTTTATCTCCCTCCTGGCAGCAACGAGCAAACTTTTCATCTCACAGGCAGTTAAAAAATGTCAGGGTATGTCTACCTTTATTCTCCAGTTACCTTCTTTGTACTTTGTCTCTAACTTTCATCTGCACGTGTTTGTTTGATGATATTTTATGCAATGTGGCCTTTGTGGAGAGGGAAAATCCTATGCTCCTGTTTGTCAAATCTTGTATATAACAGCTATTTAAAGTTACCTTATTCTGGTCATATGCCTCTCCATGAGTATTTTTATTTACAAATTCGAAAATATAAACAGTAGATTTGGTCTTTCTGATGGAATTTTCAGTAGCAATTATACTGTTTTTATTATGCCACTTCTATTTTTGTTAACCTCATATACTTTATTCTGAAAAAAAATACTGACAATATACAAAGAAGGTGTAGCAGCACCTGCTGAGACTTCAGCACCCTAAGGTGAGAGTATGGACATCATGACAGCCTTACAGCTTGTGCTGAGGAAGTCCCTAGACACTAGCCCATGGCGGGCTTGCACAAGGACTCCATGAAGGTGCCAAGGTGATTGAAAAGCATGTTGCACATCTATGTGTGCTAGCCTAGGACTGTGACCAGCCAGATTATGTTAAACTGGTCAAGGCACTTTGTGCTGATCATAATGTGAAGTTGATGACGGTTGCCACTTGCCAGTGCTAAAACTCTTGGTGAATGGGCTGGTGTAAGTAAACTCGTGGTGATTTACCTCTGGTTCTTTTCATTAGTTTTGCCTGACTTGCATATGTTTATTTTTTAAATATTCTCAATTTGAAACAATATATTAGGTGGTTTACTAGTTATTCCTGCATTAGTAATAGTGTTTTTTTCGCTGCTGTTTTGTTTGAATAAATGTACATGTGTTGTCAAACGCTGATAACATACATCAGGCAGTTCAATTTATATATTTTTATTTTATCTTCATATGCAGCTAGATTGATTCTGAGGGAAAAGCAAGGAAAGTAGTTGGTTGCTCCTGTGTTGTTGTGAAGGTATAGGCTGTTCATATGAATGAATATCATTTATCTTTATTATTTTTCCTAGCCTCTTAAATGAAAATATATTTAAGATGATGTTACCAATGAATGTCCTTAGTGATTGAGCAAAGCACCTTCTGGATTTTTCCTATACTTGTATTTTTTGTCTCAAGCTGTAAGCTGATGGCAAAACTCTGATTTCTGCAGGATTTTGGGGAGTCACCTGCATTAGATATTGTTCAGCAATATATTAAGGCTCAATAAGTTGGCAAAAAGAAATATAGAGGACATGAAATCTCTTTGCTTAGAAACAGATCTTTTCTAGGTGGCACTTTTACTTTGTTCTGCGACTTTTGTTGTGTGGAACGCTAAGATCTCTTTTGTTTCTGCTTTTGTTTCCTCAGGATTTAATGGTTTGTATGTTAACTCATGGAAATCAATGAAGTATTGCTTGCAAAAGAGCTTGCAACCTTGATATATGTTTTATATGTCCATATTTGACTATGATGGACTTGTTGAATTTTCTTTATCTTTTGGAGCTGAGCAGAGGATGAAGGTTAAGTCTTAAATATGTTCTTTGACTGGGGCCTAACTAACATACTAGGCATTTTAAAAATATAAATTTTCGAAGTTGGAATCGTGTCTTTTTATTTTCTTATGGACCAGGTTGATGAAATCTGCTCAGTAATATCACTTTGGATAGGATCCCATTCCTCGTATATAGAATTTTTTAGTTCTTATCTTAATTATATATTCTACTTTCAAAGGATATTTCAACATCTGTGATGTATAATTTTTTTTTCTGGGCAACGTTATGTTGTATAATGAAAAAGTTGAAGTACTTCATATTAAATTTGGGCTTTATCTTTTTGGTATCAATATGGGCCTATATCTTTCTTTGTTTTTTTTTTTTTCTGAAGAGATGGCAAGAACCGATCTATACAGAAGTCCTTGAATTTGGCCAATGTCACTTGAGTGTTTTCTTATTTTGAGTCTGAATTTAACGTCTGGAGCAAAAGTCAGTATGGGGAGGGTTTCTTCCAAGTGTAATGTCCAAATCAATGTGATGATAAGGCATGATATTTTAGAAACAAAGCTAAAAAACAAACGTCTATGATTCATCAAAATATGGAAAGAATTGGTGGATCATGTCCTCTCCTGCCTCCAATTTCAATAATTTGGAAATGGTCCACAAAGGAGGTTAACCATCAACCACCAGTTCCCCAAAACCAATATAGACCCAGGATGTGGCAGCTCTTTTTTTATCTATCTATCAATCATCAACCACCTACAACGCCCCCCATTTCCCAACAACTCATCTAATAACTCAACCCCATCAGTCTCTTCTCTTTTTTTGTCAAAAATTATTAAAATTAAAATAGAATTATTTGAATTCAGAGGGAAATCAAAAACTGTTAATTTTTTTTTAGTATTTGATATTTTTACGGTCACAATATCTTTAAAAAGCATCTTCTAATCTCAAAAGCTAGAAAGAAAAGTGATAAAGAAAGAATGGATCTAGCTATAAGGATTGTGAAGTATTTATAGGGAAAAAGTACATGCTTGAAAATTAAATGTATTTTAATTGAAGAATACTTGGATTGAGCCATTGAGGTATAGCAATTAGTATTAAATGATATATTTCATGATCACGGGCACGGCTATCTAATGCCTAGGCTTATAGAGTTATAAAATCTAATATTTCAATGTAGTTTTGTAGAATTCTAACCCAACTTTAGGTTTGGGACACTGTTAAACACCATGTTTTTCAGAGAAAAATGCAAAGTAAAGTGCAATAATTAGTATGTTAAGTAGTGTCTAAGTACTTTCTAACTTAAGCTTTCTCAAGTTATATATATAAATCTTCTAATCTCGATATCCTCATCTTCCCTCTCGAGAGTCCCCCTTCCCCAATTATCTGTATCGCAAGGACCTCTTTTCATAACAAGGGCCAATTTTATGCCATTTTGACTAACCAGTAGCTCTTACAAATAAGCATCTTTATTGTACCAACGTAATGACCTCTTTCTGTGAAATAACTTCAACCGTCTGTAGATGCGCTCCTCCTTCTGATACCACCTTGTCCATGTTTGTCAATGTGATAATATCTTATTATTATTATTAAATTATTGACCTTGCATCCCACATGTAGATTAAAAAAGTGGAAAGGAAAATTAGGCTATAAAGAATTTTCTTGTGAATCTCCTAGTTCTGCCAATCCCGACATAAATGGCATGTCATTGATAGAACCAAGAAAATGAATTAGTTGTGGTGTTCGTAAGCTGACTCCTGATAAGAAAAATTGGAGAAGTACGAAATTGTGGTGAATATCAGTAAAAAAATTACTAGGATTATTGTTTTAGTATCTGATGTCATTTTCTCACTGTCTCACACCCACACCACACACTGTTTCATCAGTCTCTTTCTCTTAGTAAACAAGGATAACTAAACTGTTTTGTGACTGAAAGCCACTGTATGGGCATCGTAGAGTTAGATCAATGGATAGGACAAAGAAAAGGTAATTGAGATAATTAAAGCTCACCTGGCAATCTTTCAACCACCAACCAACCCTCAATTGTCCTCAGTTCCTGCACAAAATAATGCGTGGTTCACATTCTCTTAATATAAACGACGAATGCTCACTCACCAAACCATTCTTCAGAAAGCCAAACACTCCTCCTAACGTTCAGCATCCCATTCTTCTCTCCAACTTGGAAGGAAGTGAAGAAAAGAGAGTGTTTTTTAGTGGGATTTGAATTTGGGTCTTTCTAATATGGCTGGAAATGGAGTATTTGCAGATATTTTGGATGGAGATGTGTACAAGTACTACTCTGATGGAGAATGGAAGAAATCCTCTTCTGGCAAAAGTGTTTCTATCATCAATCCCACTACGAGAAAGACTCAATACAAAGTTCAGGGTAATTAACGATTAAGGATGTTAGCATCATTTTGCTTTATCTTGCATTTGAAGTCCTTTATTCTAGTTACTTCTATACTTCAATCTGTTAATGTTAGTGAAGGTTTGAATAGTCTGGCACTAGTAGAGGTTTCTACCTGATAAGGGAACACAAAATGGTAACCAAGAACATATTTGAATGCTTTCTTTATCTCAAAACTCCAGCAAGAAAAAATGCAGTTCTAATTGTAAATGTCCGATTTCTAGTTTTGTGTAACCAAATTTAAGTGAAAGCAGAAGCTACTATTTTTGTATGGGTAACAGCAGATAGATGTCCCTTATAGGCTGTGTTATGATATTATTGTTGCAGCTTGTACACAAGAAGAGGTTAATAAGGTGATGGACTCAGCAAAATCTGCACAGAAGTCATGGGCTAAGACCCCACTGTGGAAGCGAGCTGAACTGCTTCATAAGGCAGCTGCTATCCTCAAAGAGCACAAGGCTTCAGTTGCAGAGAGCCTGGTGAAAGAAATAGCAAAGCCAGCCAAAGATGCAGTTACAGAGGTGCACATTGTGTTTTGGGTTCCTGGTTACAATTAGGACTAAGAAATTCGGTTGGTTCTGTGAGCAAACAAGAAAAGAGAGATAGCAACACAAAGATGTAGTTCACATTCATTCTCACAAGCTGCGAATGCAGCTATATAAATACATACATAGCTGAAACAACATGGGCGGGAAAACACTTTAAAACAGCTTACACACTAAGACATAAACAGTACATTAATTAAAACATAGTCAGAGTTTAAATTTCAAATACAAACATAAACTTCATATAGCGGCAAATCTGTCACATCATGGACACTCCTTGACTGGTTTGTTGCAAACACCCATCTTCATTCTGAGTTCTTCAAACTTGTTCTTGGATAGGGCTATAGTCATTACATCAGCAACTTGATCTTCTGTATTACAGTTAGAAGTTTTATTTCATTTTTCAGCCTCTCTAAGGTAGTGATACTTGATCTTTATATGCTTAGTTTTACCTTGAAAAACAGGATTCTTTGCCATAGCAACAGCAGACTTGTTATCACATAATATAACAGTAGTTTCTTCTTGAGCCGATTCACATCTTCCAGAACTTTTCTAAGCCACACAGCTTGGTTTACAGCTGCTGGAGCAGAGATGTATTCTGCTTTAGCTGTTGATAATGCAAAAACATCTTGTTTCTTTGAGATCCAACTTATTATCCCTGATCCAAGATTAAAAACATAACCTAATGTACTTTTCATGTCATCCAGTGATCCACCCCAGTCACTGTCAGCATAGCCAATCAATTGAACTTTTCTGTTGGCCTCAAACAGAATTTCAAATCCAACAGTTCCTTTCACATATCTCAGCACTCTTTTTGCAGCTTTAAAGTGCAAATAACTTGGAGCTTGCATGAACCTGGATAATAGACTGGTAGCAAACATGATGTCGGGTCTTGATGTAGTTAAACAGAGTAAACACCCAATTGAACTTCTGTAAATGCTAGGATTAATCTTCTCTGCTTCATCTTCTTTTCTCCTCTTGACATTCTGCACAAGAGGGGTTTCAACTGATTTACAGTTTTCCATCCCAAATTTCTTTATCATTCCTTTTGCATAACATTCTTGACTAATAAAAATGCCCTTCTCTGATTGATGAACTTCTAAGCCAAGAAAGTAGGACATGAATCCTAAATCATTCATTTCAAATGCTTTTTGCATTTCTTGCTTGAATTCTTTTACTAAATTCATATTGCTGCCAGTCACCAGCAAGTCATCAACATATAAGGAAATAATTAGAATATTTCCACCAGCTTGCTGCACAAAGAGTGTTGATTCACTGGGACTTTTCTTAAAAACCAAATTGACAAGATAGTCATTAATTCTGCTATACTAGGCTCTTGGAGCTTGTTTTAAGCCATATAAGGCTTTCTTCAATAAATATATTTTGTTTCAATCTCCTTTCTTCACAAAGCCTAAGGGTTGCTCAACATATATCTCTTCTTGAATGTATCCATTCAGAAAAGCTGATTTGACATCAAGCTGGAAGGTTTTCCAGTTATGTTGTGCAGCCGAGGCAATTAGAAGCCTCACAGTATCATACCTTGCTATTGGAGCGAAGGTATCTAAAAAATCCACATGAAATTATTGTGCAAACCCTTTAACAACTAATCTTGCTTTTAATTTGTTAACGGAACCATCAGGATTTAGTTTGGTTCTGTACACCTATTTAACACCAATCACATTCTTGTTAGAAGGTTTTTCCACAAGTTGCCAGGTCTGGTTTTTTTCTATCACTCTTATTTCTTCTTCCATAGCAGCTCTCAAATTTTTATCTTTTTCTGCTTCTTCATAGCTAGATGGTTCCAGAAATCCCATATTACATCTTTCATAGACACTAACTAGTGAGTGCCCTTGACTGGAACATGGTCAACATCCTCTTCAAATATTTCGTCTTCATCATCTCCTCCTTGGAGATACATTGGGTTTTTGCTAATTTTTCTGTTGTTCAATTCTTCAATTTCATTTTTCTCTCAATTCCAGTAGGCTTCTTCATCAACCTTCAAATTTCTGCTAACAATAATCTTTCCAGATTTGACATTATAAACTCTGTACCCTTTTACATTGTTACTATAGCCCATAAAAACAGATACTTCAGCCTTTTGGTCCAGTTTGTCTCTTTTAATATCTGGAACCAGAACATAGGATATGCTCCCAAAAATTTTTAAATGATCAACAGCTGGTTTTCTTCCATTCCATGCTTCAAAAGGTGTCATCATCTTTAGGGCTTTAGTGGGCAACCTATTCAGAAGGTACACAGCAGTGTTGACTGCCTCTGCCCAAAATCTCTTTGGGAGCTTCTTTTCAAGAAGAAGACATCTAACCATTTCCATTATTGTTCTATTTTTCCTTTTACTCACTCCATTTTGCTGTGGAGTGTAAGTAGCAATTAATTGATGATGGATGCCTTCTCCTTCACAAAAGCTGTTAAATTTTTCAAAAGTATACTCAGTCCCATTGTCAGACCTGAGTATTTTGATTTTTTGATCACTTTGATTTTCAACCAAAGCTTTAAAATTTTGAAAATTTGCCATGGTTTCTGATTTTTGATTCATGAAATACACCCAACACATCTTGGTAAAATCATCAATGAGTGCAATAATATCTATTCCCATTTAAAGATTCAGTCCTCATAAGCTCACAAACATCTGTGTGCACTGATTCAAGTTTCCTTGAAGCCCTCCAAGCTTGATTCTTAGGGAATGGCAGTTTTGATTGCTTTCCCAATTTACACACTTCACACACACCAACTTCATCACCAATGCAAGGAATATTGTCTACTAAATCATTTTTACATAGTCTTTTAAGGGCAGTATAATTAAAATGGCCCATTCTTCTATGCCACAGCATAGAATCACCAGCTGTACTAGTGTAGGCATGTAATTCAGGTTCCTTTAAATCCACAGAAAAGCTTCTATTCTTCATCTTTATAGTCATTAATTCATCTCCATTTTGATCCATTATAATACACACAGTCTTTAAACAGCAAAGTATAATTTCTTTCCAACATCTGGCCAACACTCAAGAGATTATGACTGATTTTAGGCACATAGAGGACATTAGGAATGAATTTAATACCTGTGGGAGACTTTACAGCAACTGCACCTCTGCCTTTGACTTCCACATAGTCACCATTGTCAATTTTAACTTTTGAATTGTAGGATCAGTCTAACTCCCTGAACTTTTCAGCATCATATGTCATGTGGTGGGTGCATCCACTATCTATCAACCAAGCTTCATCATTGTCTTCAGCTATACAGCAAGTAGCAACAAACAGCTCCTCCTCCTGCTGTTGTTGTTTTTCTACTACTTGTGCTTGCTAACTTTGTTGATCTCGTTTGACCTTGCATACTTTTTCAATGTGTCCAAACTACTTGCAACGCCTGCTTTGGATGGCAGGCTTGAACCAGCAGTTCTTTTCTGCATGGTTTGTTTTTTTACAGTTTGGACATGGTGGATATTTGACATTTCCACCTTTCTTCTCTCCATTCTTGCCAGCTTCAACCTCTTTCTTATTCTTATCTTTCCTTTCTCCAGTTTTTTTTTTTGCTTCCAGCAGTCATTGATGTCTTGCCTTTATTTTTAGCAATTAATGCTCTTTCTAAGTTTTCTTCCATTCTTAAAATTCTTCTTTGCTCTGTAGCTTGCAGTGCATTAACAAGCTCAGAGAGTGTAATTTGTGAAAGATCTTTTGAATTTTCGAGGGAAGAGATTTTGGCTTCAAATCTTTCGAGTAGACTACCAAACACCTTCTCAACTATCCTTTTGCCAGTGAGTTCCTCAACAAGCAACCTGATTTGGTTTACAATTTTTATGAGTCTATCAGCATACTCCTTGACATTTTCGCTTTCTTTTATCCTTAAACCCTCAAACTCCCTCCTCAAATTTAGAACTTGCATCTGCCTATTCCTAAAGCTTCCTTGAAACTCTTAGCTTGTCCCGAGCTTGTTTAGCAGCAGGGGCGGAGGATGGTGGAGACAGAGGGGGGTGATAGCCCCCCCCAAAAAAAAATTTCTGTAATTTTACTTGAAAAAAATTTTTTTTTTGAATTTGGCCCCCTAAAATTAAAATTTTTTATGTAAATAATTTAAAAAAAAATTTTTGCCCCTCCAAAATTTTCCTTCAAGATCCGCCACTGTTTAGCAGTATCGCAAGCCATTATTCCAATGAAGACTTCTTCAGTCACTGCCAAATGCATGACCGTAAGTGCCCTGCCCTACTTTGCAACCTCCTCTTCGTGTCTCTTCAGCTGAGCAAATGTTGGATTGTTTGGCAAAGGTGGTGGACTATACTCTGTATCCACAACCTCTCAGTGAGCACAAGTGCTCAAATAGGCCTTCATTTTGATGGCCCACCTGGCATAATTTTCTCCCGAGAACACCGGCGGTGGAGGCTAGCTTGTTGAAGCCATCGTTCCTGTTGAGCTAGAGAGTTTGACTGCAATCCCTCTAAGAACAGTAGCTCTGATACCACTTGTTGGTTCTGTGAGCAAACAAGAAAGGAGAGACAGCACACAAAGATGTAGTTCACATTCATTCTCACAAGCTGCGAATGCAGCTATATAAATACATACATAGCTGAAACAACATGGGCGGGAAAACACTTTAAAACAGCTTACACACTAAGACATAAACAGTACATTAATTAAAACATACAGAGTTTAAATTTTAAATACAAACATAATCTTCATATAGCAGTAAATCTGTCACATCATGGACAAATTCATCATCGAGATAACTGGCATTTGATTTTATGTGAAGGTTGTAAGATCTGGGGACCTGGTTTCTTACTGTGCTGAAGAAGGAGTAAGGATTCTGGGAGAAGGAAAGTTCTTGGTATCAGATAGTTTTCCTGGAAATGAAAGGACAAAATACTGCCTTACATCGAAGGTTTATTTTTAGCACTTCTTCTTGACTATATATTTATAATTCATAATCATATATTACTAGAAATCATCTTTTTTAACATGAAGATCAAGGTTAATCAAACCATTTGATGTAATTATTTATACAGAACAACTGAACAAACAATCTGCAGATTCAGAATTTTTCTTGTCTTGAAGTGCTTGGGCATAAAATATAGGATGGATGAACATTTTAAATCATACAAAATTAGGGTTAATTTGAGAGTACCTTATTTCTCATTAGGATAAACTAGTCCTTGTTTTTTAAGGCATTTTTTTTATCCTTAGCTGTTCGTAATATATTTGAGGAAGGATTCAGATTTTGATAAGGACAAAAAATTTCGTCGTTTAACAGAATCAGTATTTCATGACAAAATTCAATGGTTCTAAAAAAGCTGAGACATTTATAAATTCAACATGACATCATATTTTAGGAATTTACAACCAGCCACATTATCAAACTCTAGTACATTTGAAGAAGCTGTAACCTCTTCATTACATTTCATTAATTTATTAACTTCTAATGATAAGCAATTATAATGGCTATGTTTAGTTGCCATATGCTATCTTCCTTTCTTTGGTTTTGAATATAATGTGGTCTAAGAGAGTTCCAATTGATTTTCAGATTCCATTGGGAGTGATTTTAGCCATTCCACCATTTAACTACCCTGTCAATCTTGCTGTCTCAAAAATTGCTCCTGCGCTGATTGCTGGAAACTCCCTTGTGCTCAAGCCTCCAACGCAGGTAATTATAAATAACTCAGATTCTTCACTCTGAATAACTAGCTCAGATAATAAATGTGCTTCCATATGTGTGCATAGCAGTTAAAGGTGCAACTCCAAACGATTAGTTTATCAAAACCCAAAAGCCAATCTCATCCAAAATATTCATAAAATCTTTTAATTATATCCCCTCCTTTCTGCTATTTTCCTTCTGAAATTGAAATCTAATAATGACCATATGTTTTACTTTTCAGGGAGCTGTTTCTGCCCTGCATATGGTGCATTGCTTTCACTTGGCCGGTTTTCCCAAAGGCCTAATCAGTTGTGTTACTGGCAAAGGTTCTGAGATTGGTGACTTCCTTACTATGCATCCAGGAGTGAACTGTATAAGGTGACAGCTTCTTCCTCTTTATATGATGCCATGATGACACCTCAAGTCCCTATTAATGCTGATTTTTACTTCTTCTGTGCTTCAGCTTCACTGGTGGAGATACTGGAATTGCAATTTCAAAGAAAGCCAGTATGATTCCTCTGCAAATGGAGTTAGGGGGAAAAGATGCCTGCATTGTGCTTGAGGATGCTGACCTGGATTTGGTGGCTGCAAATATTATAAAAGGAGGCTTTTCATACAGGTAAATGGCACATCTGAACTAGCACTTCTGAGGAAAGTTCTGAAAAGCTTTGAAAGGATTGGTTCTAAGCTATTAAGTGAGAACGGAGACAAATTATATTGCATTGCTGCTGATTTCACAACATAGCATAACATGAGATGAAGGTTGGATGATTAAGTTGTTAAGAGAAGGCACATGAATAGTTTTATTATAATCTTTGACACTAAATATTGTTGAGTAAATTATTTTTAGGTGCTTCCAGAAGCATAGTATTTCAAACTCAGTACTTTATAAGATTTCACTTCCTTCTCTAGTGCCATTATGAGGAACTATTTTGGATTATTTGAGACGCTAGAGAGAAAAGTAAATCTCATGAGGTATCATTATGGAATACAGTATTTCTAGAGACATCTGAATGGAATTGTCCATAAGTTTTTCTTGTGATGACTGGCTATTTCTAATCCAGATATAATTTCTGAAAACTTAACATTCTAAAGGTATTTCCTTCTTGTAATAGCCATTAATTTTTCTATGGTTCATTTAATCAACAAAAGTGGACAGAGGTGCACTGCTGTTAAGGTTGTCCTAGTGATGGAATCAGTTGCTGATGCTTTGGTAGAGAAAGTGAAGGCAAAGGTAGCAAAACTGAGTGTTGGGCCACCAGAGAATGACTGTGACATCACTCCAGTTGTGTCAGAATCATCAGCCAACTTCATTGAAGGTCTGGTTATGGATGCTAAAGAGAAAGGAGCAACATTCTGCCAGGAATACAGAAGAGAAGGAAACCTCATTTGGCCCTTGCTGCTGGATAATGTTAGGCCTGATATGAGAATAGCATGGGAGGAGCCGTTTGGACCAGTTTTGCCAGTTATTAGGATCAGTTCTGTTGAAGAAGGAATCCACCATTGCAATGCCAGCAATTTTGGACTTCAGGTATCATTTATCCCTCTTACTCGAACATTATTATTTACCTATAAAGCACAAACACGGACACATCAAACTACATGGCAGTGCGTATGTGTAATTTTCCATTCAATGAGCTCCTTTCAAAGAAAAACACAATGCACATCTTCCATTCATCCTATATTCTAATTACCTTGTACTATTTTTTTTTAGTTTAGTTTTTCCCTTTCCAAAGTTAGTTGTGTCTAAGTTGTGTTAGAACCGTATTTGAACCAAAAATTACTTTTTTTATTCTGACACAGATTTGTGTCGTCAATGTGACACTCCAAAATACTTGAAAGCTTCTACTATAATGCTGTTTTTGGGGTAAGCTGTGTTCAAGTTCTGTACAAGCTGTGGCCGAATAAAAAAATTATTTTAATATGTATGGATGTGTGTTGTTAGTGTGTTGTGGCGGTATAAATGTCCGAGACACGCTTAGGTGTGTTCGTGCTTAAAGTATAATGCCTTCTTATACTAGATTTCTGTCATTTATGATGAACATGACAGTAATTTGCATCAAAACAACTTTAAACTTGTGCAGGGTTGTGTGTTCACAAAGGATGTCAACAAAGCAATGTTGATCAGCGATGCAATGGAGACAGGAACAGTCCAGATAAACTCTGCCCCAGCTCGTGGACCAGATCACTTTCCCTTTCAGGTGAACCCACCACAGAAACCAATTAAGCTTTTCTGTTTTCCCAAGCAATCAACTTTATCCATTGCTATGCTAACAAAAGCTTCACTTACAGGGTATAAAGGACAGTGGAATTGGATCCCAAGGGATTACCAACAGCATAAACATGATGACCAAGGTCAAGACAACTGTGATCAATTTGCCCACTCCTTCTTATACCATGGGCTAATATAGTAATATCAAGCACGGATACTTAAAAAATGAAGTAGTGCCATGTCACCGATACCAACATTTTAAATTGTTGTATCTAGTATTTGTGTTAGTATTCTTGTTTATTAATAATATATTGTAAAACTAGAACATTATCTACAGATAGTCACAAATCTTAGTTGGTTACTACAAATTGCAGAAGAAGTACTGAATCTTCTTTTGCAGTAGGGAATCAGAGAAAGATAAATAATGAATGACAGTGATAGCTCTGTCACATAGCCTCTTCAAGTGTCTACTTATTGTACTAAGATTTCACAAGATGTGAATCTGAAACTTATCTTGTACCTTGTCATTATGTGAAGGAATATGATTTTGTTGCAGTGAAGTTTATGTCAAACCAATGAAACTAGGAAGCATATTCATTCGCCTCTGTTCCAATTTCCATTCCCTCCCTTCAAATACCTCAACTTTCCCTTTCTATCTTGTCTCCTTTAAGCTCACCATGTTAACTTGTAGGATAGGAAATCCTGTGCTGTCTTTTCCCCCAAGACCGGGGAGCTGCATGTCTTATCTGGGTAATGTTGTGGAACACAACCAAATTTTCAGCTAGCAAATACAAAATCAGAGGTTATAGAGATAGAGTATGAAGAAGTCAAGTCAATTATTTTCCCATCAGGTTCCTTAACAACAGTTAGCAAACTTGAGTTTTTTGTTTATAAAACTACATGAAAGAAACTGAGAACTCCATGTCTATTCACAAAATCCAGCATTCTTATGCAAGGGACATGAACGGAGAATATTTCTATGCTTCCTTCACAGCT
>JASKGM010026271.1:1815-27445 GCA_034509205.1 Ceratonia siliqua | reverse complement strand
ATTTTTTTGTTCTATAAAACTATTTTTTAGAGTTATTTTCAAAAACTATTTTTAAAAACAATAAAACAAAAACCGTTTCAAACAGCCCATAGTTATTTTTGTTCCCACTTCTCACTTTTTTGTTTCTTGTTTTAATTTTTTAATTTTTGAATATTAATTAATTATTTTTTATGTAATATATTTTTAAAATTTTTTTATACTTTTTGTACTACTTATTCATAATTTTTCTTAAATTTACTTTTTTATAAGTGAAGAATTCTAAAAAAAATTTAAAAAATATTCACAAAAATATATGACATAAAAATAATTAATTAATATTAAAATAAAAAAATGAGACAAAATATTAAAAAAATAAGAGGTGAAGGAAAAAATTAAACTACCATAACGATAACTTAGAATACTCCATAATTAAAAGTACAAGTATGAATTTAATGAAATTCACCTACAACATATTTATATATTTGCTTATAATTAACATCTTATATAAATTAGTTAATAGTTATACTTTTAAGTAAACATTGGTTTTTTGCTAAAGTTATAGCAGAGTAAAAATTCTAGAACAGGCGACGGTCGTCTAGATGTTTTGATGTGCGATTTGTTTTATGAAACGTCACGTGACATCATTTGGTAGACGTTCGCATCAGAGTTTTGTTCGGTTAGAGGAAAGGGCTTTGCAATGTAAACCGTGCAAAGACACGTGGCCGTATATCTAGATGCCACATGGATAAAGGAAATTAGCGATTCTAAAAAAGGTCGAATGAAGCCCCCGCATCATGATGACAAGAGCTTGACATCATCATTATGATTGGTCCAAGGATGGAAAGTGGAGCCCACCCATATTTCCCCACACCTCCATTCCAACTTCCAAATGTCAGACCCAACTCACCCCTTATTTTCTGCGCCTCCTTCTTCTCTTTCCACATTCTCCCTATCTCAGTCTTTCCTCTATATATACCCAAACCCAACGTTCAATACAAGGCACGCAATTACAGCTTATGAGAGCCTTAAGGCACCACTTTTCACTGTTCAATTGGAGGCCTATTTCTACTACCCTGCAGCGCACTATCATCACGCAACCACCTTTTTCTCTAAGAAATATCATGTCAGAATCAGATCAATCCTCGGTTTTTGACACACCCAGATTGGTTCTCAAGAAGGTTTTAGCCAAATCTCAACAAGAAGGCGATGGAGCTGTGGTTAGAAGAGGCATTGGAAGGTATTCTTGGTTTTCCTCTATCCTGCATTTCATCAACTCTAGTTCATGTTCTGGCTCCTGGGCATTTGTCATTCTCTTCTCTGATCATGTGTTTTCCTTTTTTCTGTTTCACTTGATAAGGACTATGATTCTTGGGTTTATTTTATTTTATTTTATTTCTTTTCTCTTTTTCTTCACATGGGAATTGATGGTTTCTTGATTTCATTTTGTGGGGCATCTGATTCTCAGAAGCGAGTTGAAGAGTTTCGATCCCTTTCTGATGTTGGATCACTTCTCAGGTACAATTCTGACCTTGCGTGTTCAAATCCACTCTCTGGCTGACACATTTGCTTCCATTTGTTCTGTTTCTGTCGTTACCTGAAAATATTCCTAGTATTTTAAGACCGTGGAGTGTTTGACTTTGCAGTGTCTCCACCTGGAGGTTTTCCTGACCATCCGCACAGAGGTATTTTATCGTAATATCATTGTCCTTCTATTTGTTCTCTACTCAGTTCTCAATTTCTGCATCTATTAAGTCCCTATTGGTGGCTGGAGTTGGATAGCTGCTATATAATATTTTGATTTCTGCATTGTTTGCAGGTTTTGAGACTGTCACTTATATGCTACAGGTATAGTTATATTTGCCTCAAATGTATTTGATTGTTTGACAAAGTGTGTGTGTAAAAACTAAATATTTAGGACTCTGTTCTTTGCCTTCACTGATTTTAGGGAGGCATAACTCATCAAGATTTTGCTGGGCACAAGGGAACAATAAGAACAGGTGATGTTCAGGTAAGTGACATATATTGATGATATTTGATTATTTTCTTCTCCTGTTTCTTTTCACAGAAAATGTATGTACTAATAAATACAAACTGAATTTCTTTCGCGCAGTGGATGACGGCGGGCAGAGGAATAATTCACTCTGAAATGCCTGTAGGAGAAGGAACCCACAAGGGACTCCAGCTATGGATAAACTTATCTGCCAAAGACAAGATGTAATGAATTCTCTGATCCATTAATAATAGAGTTCTAGTTATTAATAATTCACTAATTGAGATGTTGTGGGCTGCTACTAACAACTCTCTACTCGGGGGTGAAACTGCCACATTTCCCGTACCATATGTTCGCTTTTACTGATCATGCTCTTCTTTTGACACAAATTGTGTGAAAATAATTGTGGGTTTTGAACATTATTTCAGGATTGAACCAAATTATCAAGAATTTATAAGCGAGGACATAGCAGCAGCTGAGCAAGATGGGGTTGAAGTGAGGGTTATAGCAGGAGAAGCAATGGGAGTTCATTCACCTGTTTACACTCGAACTCCAACCATGTTCCTTGATTTCTCTCTCAGGCCCGGAGCTCAACTGCATCAAAATATTCCAGAGTCATGGAACTCCTTTGTTTATGTGATTGAAGGGGAAGGGGTTTTTGGCTCCCTAAGTTCATCACCGGTTACAGCTCACCATGTCCTGGTTTTGAGTCTAGGCGATGGTCTAAGCGTCTGGAATAGGTCTTCAAAGCCTCTGAGGTTTGTGCTCATCGGAGGACAGCCCCTTAATGAGCCAGTGGCTCAGTATGGACCTTTTGTGATGAACACGCAATCTGAGATTGAAAAAACTATTGAGGATTATCACTATTGCAAGAATGGGTTTGAGATGGGAAAATATTGGAGATCTCAATAGTGAATAGAGTAACCCCAAATAAGGGAAAAGAAGAAGAAAAAATATGAAAAATAAAAAAAGGTTACCATCCTTTTCAATGTCATTATCTTTATCCTCTGACAGCAATCAAAGAAGTAGTAGGAGCTGAAAAGAAAGTTTACTTATACTTTGTAGCAAAAGCTTCTAGAAGATTAAAATTGCTGATGGGGCAATTATATGTTGTCACTAAAGTCATGATGGCTCAGCTTATCCTTAGTTGAGCTCTCACTCATTCACTTGTTCACTCTGTCTCTTTCTCTCTCCTTACCTCATCTTCAATAGATATCTTGTTTTATTTAAATCTTTATGTGTGGTAGTGATGATATAAATCAACTTCTTTTCCAGCTTTGCTTTGAGATATTTATTTTCTGAGATGAAATTTTCTTTTCTATTGGTTATTGATGGTGGTGGAAACTGTGGGAGGGATGGGTCGGTTGGCTTTTGTTGTTGGGTTCACAATCATATCTTACACCTGTGAGTGACCCTCCACCTAGAATTCATTGCAAGAACCACTTAGCAGAAAAAAGATAGAGGGGTTTGAATATTTTGTCAAATTTAGGATTTGGTTGTGAAAGTAGATCTTCTAGTTGATGCCAACTTTGGTATATTGACGTGGTCACATTGCCAAGAGCATTTATTTTTCCCTTTTTTTTGGCCGGTAAATAGAGAGAGTGATAATTCGAATATTTAACTTTGAAATTATTATAACATTTAGTACTGAGAAAGATATCACTTAAACTATGCTCATTTATGTTGAATACCTCATAAGTTAAATTTGGATGTATAATCAACTCTAGTCTTATCCCATGACAATACCTCATCAAAGATATTGTTGTACTTGAATTGGTTAACTTCCTAAACAACTAGAAAGAACAGTGAATGAATTATGTCCCAAAGTACAAAAGCAGAGGATAATTTTAAACAGAAGTCTTAAGTTTAATATTCTAAATTATATAATAAGTAGAGTTGAATGGGTTAAGCTAAATTTCAACACAAATAATTCTAGTTAGCTCGTGATTCATGGGAGGGCTACAATGGGAAAATGGTGAATTGGAAAAATCTGTGGACAAGACGTGGGCATTCACAGGGTATGAAACATGATTTCCTTGCACTAATGATTGGGAAGGTTGAAGTATTTTAGTAAGAAAAGGTTAGTGGAGTTCGCAGTTTTGAGAGCGGTGTGCGGATCACATTTGCATTGGATGGCTACAACACGAGTTAAGATCACACATAGTAATTGCACGTGGGGCAGATTCGGGTCCTTCAAGAGTAACACTTTACGACCTCGAGAATGTGTTATGGGTTTATTGCCACTATCTAATATATCCCTCATTCTCTGCAAATGAACTTCTGGCTACGCTAACTTCTACGTGTTAAGAAAATTATCAAGCTAGAAAATTTACTGCGAAACAATATATATTAACAACTGCAAAACAAGCACATAATTTGATTAAATTTGGGAAAATTTCTCGGCACAAAATTCTCAAATGGTGCCAATACGATGTACTTGTCTTTTTTTTTATCCTTCATAAAAATGGTTATTGTATTATAAAAAAAAAGGGCATGAGCTACTTGAACACATGAAATCTTTTGTGTTATAATGCACGAGCGTGAGTCACAAACTCATAGAGGTGCAGCCTCACTAGCTCTTCTTCAGAAAGTGCATCAGTGTCATAGGATAACAAGAATCACACAGTCAAGACTTCACCGAAATCTTTCACTAAACAAAATAAAAATGGATGTAAATCTTTCGCTAAACAAAATAAAAATGGATGTCCTCTTTATTTGTTGAAATTACAAGCTTCTTGTATCAACAATTATAAAATTATACCAGTTTTCTTACAATTGAAGATAACAATTTCATTCCTATATAATATCTTATGTTTGTAACCAAAGAACCTTTCAAATCATATCCATTAAGGAACAAACCAACCCATTTAATCAACTAACCAACAAACCACCAGATTGAATTAACATACCAACTTGTACACTAGTTAGAAATGAGAATGAAGGTCATCTGGAACAGCAAGAAAAATAGCTTTGGCTTTGCTTTGATGCACTGGTCCCATCCTTAACAAGGCTCACCCTGTTCACTGACAATTCTGCCTTGTAGGTATCTGAGTTGAGCACCTTCCGGCTGACATTGTTGTATATCTCGCGAATGACCATCTCAAATGCCGTATCAACATTTGTTGAGTCTAAGGCAGATGTTTCCATGAAAAATAAACCTTCTGATTCTGCAAGGCTTTTGCCATCCTCAACGCTCACATTTCTGATATTCTCCAAATCACATTTGTTGCCCACAAGCATCATTGCCATAGTTGTATCGCAATGAGCTACATGATAGTTTTGGTAAGCTTAAACCATGAGAATTCCACACAAAGCAAAAAACATGGGAAATTTTTAACTAGAAGGAAACTTTTGCATGTTGAAAAGGACTCTAATAAATGGTCAGTTGATAAAATTTTATTACCACAGATAAGATGGCACTTAGGTTAGCATGTTAAGATGATACCCGTAGTCAAGCATACAAGATACAAGCCATAACTATTTTGCATAGCGCCATGACCATTAGAACAATAGGTACTGGCGAAAACCATATAGACATGATTGCTAGTTGCAGAAAAAGTGTTAAGCTGACAGATGCAGACATGCAACTAAAAGATAAAAACAAAAAATAACTAAATATAGAAGATGAAAACAAACAAAAAAGGGTCAAAGATGACTGCTAATGATGGAGAAGCAAGACTCCAAACATACTCCAGATAAGAGGCTAAAGTCTAGTTCTGTACCTCAGGAGTCAGAACATCAGTACAATTACTTCTAAGCATTAGCTTACAAATGGTCCCACCTTAAAGGAGCATGACAGTCCATAAAAACATGGACATTTGACAATCCATGTAAGGAAATAAAAGACAGACTTAGAAAATGTAAACAAAGACCACTCGGGAAGTCAGATGGAAAAAGTGCAGCCAGAAAGATTTGGAAAGTCATTAAACCAATGGCTTACATTGCAGACACTTGACAGCTAGAAAAGAAATGGGTTTAATATTTAATGTTTTCTTAAGCATACAGGGCACTGAGCTCTTAGCATTCGGTCTTGAGACTTTCTTCAGGCTTATAAAAGGTACACAATGCAAGAATTCATATATCCGTTGCAATTACAGGATGATATAATAAGCAAATATGGGAATGAATTATTCATATTTGTTAACTTAGGACAAAGCTTATGCTAAACTTATTACTTACACCAAGGGTTCAAAGAATTTTAAGGGATGACACTACTGTTAGAAGTCATGGACTATATTTATTCACTACCTGAGCCTAAAAACACAGCACACTGGTAAATTACTCTCTTATCAAATCCTTCTAATGCAAGGCACTTCATGGGATCTTTACAGGTGGTCCAAATATTTTAGCAGAACTGTCCAAGCCATCACTTAAATACACTTGTGGGATTTTAGAAGTTGGGACATTTTTATACTTTCCTATTAAACTAGTCGCATATTCTTTACTCCATATGGGTTATAAGAGCTCCCTCAAATCCTTCAGCAGTGACTATCAGCTAAAGCATCCAGCCACTGGTTCAAGGCTGATAATAGATATTTTATTACTCCTTTCTTTTTTTCTTGGTGCACTTATATGTTTATTTATTTCTGTTAAAGATCTTGAGTTTGCTAGTCCCGTTTAAAAAGAAAAGAAAAAAACAACTATCGAGCACAACGTAACCCCATAAAGCCAAAGAAGAATCTAGGAATTGATTTCTTTTGCTTTCTTTCCCATTCTTTCGCATATATGCCTTATCTAATCAGAGGTAGTTGAAGTACTTGAATTGAATTTTTATCCTAATTTCGTTCAATTGTTAGAGAAAAGGGAAACAATCGCAAGCATTGACAGTTAATAACTAGTCTTAAAGGAGGAAAAAAGATAGACAAAGAAAGTAATTTCAGATCCCAGAAAAGAATACAATGTCAAGATGGAAACTCAAATTGATCAAAAAATCATCTCAAGATTTGCTCCATTTATACACAACTCCATACATAAAAATCCTTTACCTTCATTTTTAAGAAGCACCATATCGAATCTTTCATGTGTGACCAAAATTATAGAATACGATTAGAACTATATCCAATTATCTATGTATAGGAAAATTTACAGCATAATGTTTTAGGCGATTTTGCAATTTATCTAACAAAATTAATGCTGCTAATATTATGAAAATACGGTTAGACAAGATGGGTTTCAGAATTTAGACGCAAAGAACTCCTTCCTTTTAACTTTTCCTCTACTTTTCAATAATAGTTTCAATGGCGGCTTTCTTCTGAATGAAGCCAACTAAACCCATTATGAGGCTCAGATCTACTACCGAGACTATCCCAATCACCCAAATCAAACAAACTAGAAAAGAACAAACCCATCAGACCCACAAACCAAATCGGCAATTGCAGCTTAAAAGGCTTACTTTTGAGCTCATCAAGCCACCGACCAACACTATCGAAGGTGGTCCTTCGGCTAATATCGTAGACAATAAGAGCACCGACAGCACCTCTGTAGTAGGCGGAGGTGACGGCACGGAAGCGCTCTTGACCAGCGGTGTCCCAAATCTGGGCCTTAACTTCCTTGCCGTCGATTTCCAAGCTCTGGGTCTGAAACTCAACGCCTATAGTGGCCTTAGAGTGGGGGTTGAATTCATTGCGCGCGTAGCGGGAGAGCAAGTTGGATTTGCCAACAGCAGAGTCACCGATTATCACGATTTTGAAGAGATACTCTTCTCCTCCCTCATCGTCCGAAGACATGTTTAGCAGCAGCAATGGCACAGAGGAGAGAAGAGAGAAGAGAGAGGGAGAACAGGTGGGTTGGATTTTGGATTTGTGCACAGAACAGAAGTGATGATGCACCAAGCTGGCAAAGACACTCTGCGCATGTAGTGCCTTCATTATGGATTTTGGGATATATTTTTTAATTTTATATTATCATTAGATATTTTTTCTTTTTTCCACCATGTAATAATTAAAAAAATTAAAATTATTTAACATTTAATGTTAAAATATATTACTTATATTTTTTTAATTTAATTATAAATAACTCAAATTAATATTCAAAAAATTAGATCAAATATTAAATCAATAAAAACATAAAATCATTAATTTAATTATAATTAAATCGTAATTGAATCGAAAAATTATTAAATTAATCAATTTTCTTCATTTTTATCAGGTTAAACTAATCGATTGATTTTTTACAACTCATTTTTAGGAATTAACTAGTAGGAATTAACTAGATCCATCAAAGAATGGATTCCTAATGTTTTTCAATCCAATTCTTAGAACATTGCTCTAAACAAAATATTAATATCTTATGAAGTCAAATTATACTATTTTTTTTATAATATCAACATTTAAAAAATTAATAAAAAAGGTTTAGTTACAGCCGTTAGCAATGTTAACCGGACCGAACAAATTGAAAACTAGTTCTCTAATCCGGTCAACCTCTAAAACCCAGAGGTGTAAAAAATGGTCTAAAAACTGGAGAACCAGAGCGGTTCGCCCGAGTCCCAAAGAGAAAAGAGGAAGAAGGCTAGAAGAGAAGAAGAAATGGGTCATGAAAGCCAGCAACTCGCAGGCCATCCTCCTTGACGAGCAACGCGCCGTCGTTGACTTGCTGGAAAATGAGTGTAGAACTATATCTATTTAGGCTACCTCATAAATCATTGGATTAAACGCCAACCGCTTAGATATTCAAAATAAAATACTTTGGGAGTTGAGACATTTGTTTTATTTATTATTTTCTTGGGCAATGCTTTGACCGTTTTACAAAACAAAGGATATTAGATCAATTTTCATTTAAATTTTTTACTGGATTTTATTTTATTATAAAATATGAATAAAAATTATTTAATTATACAATCATACAACACAATGTTATTTTTAATTTTTTATATATACCATATTTAATTATTTCATACAAATTATATATTTATTTTAACTACAATAAAAGTATTTAATATTTATTAATGTTTTAAGTATATTAATATTTATTAATTGATTATTTTGACCTTTATTTATTTAATATTAATTATTATATATAATATATATTTAAAATTTTTAATATACTTTTTAATTTAGATGTCCTTCCGCAAATCCTACTTTTCTACTTTTATCTTCTACTATTTTTTTTCTTTTTTTAATTATATTATTTGCCTTATTTTTTTTGTCTTATAATTTTTTTAAATATTTTACTTTTTCTTTGAACAATAAAAATTTTTAATTACTGTTTTAAAAATAATGTTCAAAATTATTATTTAAAGTAGAAATAAAAAATTTAAAAAAATATATCAGAGTAAGAAAATAACCTAAATAATACAAAATATACAAAATAGTGATAGGAAATAAAAAACATATATATTATATTAGAGCTGCCTGTAAGACAGCATGCTCCCTAATTTAAAATGGTATATGTCAATAGAGAATTGAGACGTTGTAGGCTGTGCTCAAAGAGGCAATTTTATGGGCCCATAGGGCCGAGCCCACTATTGCATAATGTATTAGGCCCATTACAATATGAAAATGGTTTCACACTTGGCAGAACAGTAGCCACTTAGTTGGTAGGCCTCGTTTGATATAATTGAGCTGAACCTCAATTGCCCATCTTGTTTTTCCTGGGTAATGGTACAAAGAGCTAGACATTTTAAAAAAGTTAAACTCTCCTATTGTTAAATATATATTGAAATTCTATATATTTTTATTTATATTATAATTAATGAATAATAAAAGCATATAAAGATATATTTAATTACAGACCTTTTCTTAGGTTCAGATATTTTTTCATCTTGACTATTTATTTATTTTTAAACAGTCATATTTTATTTGATAAAATATAAACTGATTAAAAATTAATAAACGGTTATAATTAACAAAACATAATACAAAAGTTCCTCTTTTTCAATGGAGCACTGCATTAGTGGATCTTACTAAGCAAAGAGAATTGTCAATAATCAAACTGTACACCTTTTGATCAATGCATTAATTCAATTAAGCCTATATTATAATTATAAATAAATAAAAAGTAAGTTATAAATTAAATCATATATCTTGTTTGGTGGTTAAAAGTTAAAACACGACAAAGATATGCAAAGGAGAAAAGTAAAGAGATAATGAGAGTGATGGGCAACATCAAATCTTTTTGGTGGTTCAATTGTGGTTTTCTTTTTTAATATTACTAATGTTATTTACACATTATAATAGTGATCAGTTTATATCTAAATCAGTAAACTATTCATATTAAAATAAAAAAATTTAAAAGAAATTTTTTACAACTTGATCCTTAAAAATTTGCAAAATTATAATTTAAACTTGTGACAGTGTATTTAATTGAGTTATATTGCTTTAAATCATTATTTTTTTAAATTTCAAGAGATTCAGATCCTTAATAGTGATTAGTAAAAAAGGAAATTTTAATTCTCATTATTATTATAACTAATTATATATATAATTAATTTATCCAGAATTCAGTTATAAAAATTATGAGAGAAAATGAGTTCAACTAGGATTACTCACTATTAATAATGATTGTTTAATAAATGACGATTAGGTTGCAAATAACAATGATTAATTTTGATATTTTAACAAATAATTCTCTATAATTTTAATTTTGATAATTAATTTACTTGACTTTCACTTAAATTATAACAAATTTATGAACATTAACTAAAAGCAAAATTATATAAAGTTGAAATTGAAAGAAATGTTGCTTGAGAGTGTACTTGGTTTCATCAAAATCTACCAAACTTATAATTCCATTTAATAATTTTTTTTCTTATTTTATTTTACTTCTTTATGTATAGACAGAATTATTTATCTAATATTAGAGGTTTGAAGAAAAAATTACACAATTAAACTAGTAGCAGCCATTTATTGAGAATTTAAAATAAAACAAAATTTTAATTTTAATTGTAAATAATTATAACCAGGAGAGACATAAAAACAATGAGTGAAACTCATATCAAAACATCAGTAAATTATTTTTTAAATTTTAATATTTAAAAAACAAATAGAAATATTTCTTTTCTAATTATAATTTGTTTGTATAAATAAAGTGAGAGTGACTTTCACGCTGAACCCGAAAGATGATGGATATGATGGAAAGGGAATCAAATGTAGTAAATGTTTGGTGTAATTGATGTTGGCCCACCACTTTTGACTTTAGCCACGTACGGTGGCGGTGCACATGCGCTTGTCTCCCCTTATTCCCAATAGTCATTTTATTCAAAATATTTCTATATAATTTTTACTTTTGAAGTAAAAATTTAACAAAAATAAATATTTAATATTTAAATATAATTATATAAAATTAATTTTATTAAAATAATATTTTTTATTTAAAAAATAAAAATATTATAAAATATTGTTAAAATATATTTATATAAAAAATTATTTTTTTATTAGATTTTTTTTAAGAGTTACAAATTATTACTTTTAAAAATTTATTTTTATCAATTATTTTATGAAAAAAATATATTTTTTACAAAAAATAATCAACTTTTAAAATGTTTTAAGCCTTCTCAAATAACCTCAAACTCAACTTAAACTATATTAAAAATAAAAAAAATGATTATATTATAAGAGTACACTCATTTATGAAATTATAATAAAAAATTTAAGCCACCCTCAATAACTAGTTTGATTCTTCTTTTAAAAAAAATTAATTCAATATTTTGTACTGACATAATTTTAGAAAAAGAAGAATGCATTAATTCAATGAAAACAATTTCTTTAATTGGATTTCAAATTTACTTAAATAGAATAAATTATTTTCTTTTATTATAAGATATACTTTAATTATATTTTTATTTTTATTATGAAAACATACTCACAACAAATATTATAATTTAATCTTAATTAAATTATTATATGTAAAATATCATTTGTAAAAAAATTTATGAAATTTATGAAATTTAAATAATTCATTTTTTCATTTCTCTTAATAATATTAATATTAAAAAAATAAAAATACATTAAAAAAATTTTAAAAATTTATTATAATCAATAATAAATAAATTTAAATATTCTTAAAATATATTTTAGATACATAAAAAATGTAATTAAAAATTAAAAATTAAATTAAATTATAATATTTTATAATTTTAACAAAAAAGTAAATGTGTATTTTTATAATAAAATTGTGGGTCTTGCCTTCTCTTACAAGCAACTAAGATCACATGCAAAGTATAAGATCTTTCAAATGTATGACTTGGCTGTGACACATGATGACAATGACGGGGAATCTCTTGACCTGGGCTTACGTTTTGAAGCTTTCTTTTTGGGTAATGGGCTTTGATTTTTCTAATTATCTATAAAAAAATATTTATAAAATATAACACTAACTAAATAGTCAGGTGGTTTTTCTTTTAATTATGAGTTGGGGAGTTATTTTTAATTTTTAATTTTTTAAATTATAAGTTTTAATTTTTTTAATTTTTTTATAATTTTTATTTTAAGAAATAAGTTAAAAGAATTTTAAAAAAATTAAAAAAAATTAAAAAATTTTTTAAATTTTTTTTAGTTTTTTAATTATGTTTTTTGAATTATTTTTTGATTAATATGTTATGTAAAAATTTTTAATTTTTTAATTTTTTTATATTCTTTTAACTTATTTCTTAAAATTAAAATTATAAAAAAATTAAAAATTAAATAAATAAATTTTAAAAATTATAAAACTTCCCCATGAGTATGGAATACTCATGAGTAGGTTAGCAAGCACCAAATAATAAACTTCGTTTAAATCTTTCAGTTATATCTTAATTTTTAAAGTTTAAATTTTTTTAATTTAAACATAAAATCTAATAATTAATAATAAATAGTCAATAATTATTTAAAAATTATAATATTATATATAATTTTAGAATCTTTTAATATCTTTATCTGTTAAAACTATATAATAAAAAAATACTGCAAATATGTTGCATCATGTTTTAAAAAATAATAAGAAGTTATTTGAAGTTTGAAAATAACATATCATTTTTAATTTTTAAAATAAAACAATAAAAAATAGATTAACATGTACGTAATACATGTTAAAATATTATAATTAATAACTATAACTAAAATTTTAATATAATTTAATAATCTTAATTAATTAAAATAATATATATCAAAATACTAATATATAGTATGAATATAAAATAGAATGAGTAATATATTATCCAAACTGTAAAAATATTTTGAAAAATGCTTAAATTAAAGCTCATTTATTGATTATGGAGAGGATTGGCATCGTAAGTGCAGGCGGCCAATGTTGAGGCAAAAGTATTGTAATTTGTAGTTATTAGGAGTCCCACATCGAAGAGTTAGCGTTGTTCCTGGATGAGAGATGCTATAAATACTGAACTATTCCTTCGCCTTTTACTAGTTCAAAGTTTTACTTTCCCGGAGTTTTTACGCCAACTGCTGTATGACATGCTACGTTTCTGCTTGCACAAACTTAGGCAACACCCAATGTGCCAGATCATCCTATCTTGTAAGTAAAAATAGTTGTTGCCAGAATTCAAATAAATTTTCGCTTAATAGTTTTTATGTTTTTCAAGAATTTAAAAAATAAAATAAAATAATTATTTAAAAATGAGTCTCAATTTTTTTGTTTTATTGTAAATTTTAAAAAGAAAAAGATGCTTTTAACTGGGGTAGCTAAATAAATATGGTGGAAGAAAATAATGAAATTAAAAAGGGAATGAAATATGTTAGATTTATGATTGTAATATATAAAATAAAATATTTGGTAAAGGTGAAATGTAAATATAATTATTATAATATTTAAAAAATATATATGAAAGAGGACAAAAAGAGCACGGTGCTCAAGAAAAAGAAAAATTGTCGGTGGAATGGGGCACAGAGGTGGGAGCAATGTGACCGAATTCTGGTGTGTTATACTGTTCATTCCAGACATTCCCACCGAATTCTGACCATTCCAACTCCCCAAACACCACACCGCCCAATGCTATCTTACAAAACATTAGGATTAAATATATTTTTGTTAAGTTAAACAATTTAATTTAGTCTCATTAATTTTTAAAAAATACTTTTATATATGTTAAAAGAGATTTAAATTTTCTTATTATAAAAATAATATTATAATTAATTAACATTATATTTTTATTATTATTCATATTAAATAATTATTTAATACAATATAAAATTATTTTGTGTATTTAATTTTATTATTTCTCTTATTTTTTTATTATATTTAACATGATTTTATTTAATAATTTATAAATTATTATATATAAATAATAATATTTTTATGTATGTTAATTAATTATAGCATCAATATTTTTATTTATAAATGAATAAAAAATTAATTAAAAATTAAAAATATAAAATAATAACATTATCTAAATTAAAAAGAGACGTACTAAATTGAAATATCAAAATTTTATTTCAGCCTAAACAATAACATAATGGATAATACTCGGTGGATTCACAAATATTGAATCCTAAAGAAGTTATTTAGGTGAAGAGGCATGTTAGCTTAGCTAGTAAAGTCCAAGGACTTAGGTTCAGATTATACCTTCATTAGGGCGAGAATGGTTTGAGAGAAGGAAGAAGGTTGCCTCCTATGGTCTAACCCAGACACCAATGAACTAAAAAAAATGGTGTTCTTTACCTATTTTATTGTAAGATTTGGTAAGCTTAAACTATATAAGAATATAATATTGACACATTGTTATGATTTTTTATGAATACATTTGTGTTTAATGCTTTAAATTTTTACAAAATATTGTCTCAAAATAACAATAAAAAATAAATTAAAATTTTATAAGATCATTATAAAATATTATTTTTAAGAGTTTCGAAAAATTAAGTATTTTTAAATTTATTTAAATACATTATATTTTATAATATTGTTTTATGAAATTTGACATTTTTTTAGTGCTATCATAAGGCACACTCTAAGATTTTTTGGAAGCACTATTTTAGAATATAAGATGTTTGAAGATATCTAAAAAAATTATCAATTAATCCAATATTGAAGGTTGAGAGTTTAAACCATAAAATTAGAGTCAAATGAACTAAAAAATAATAATCTTATTTAATTAATTTTTAATACACAACATACATATAGATATTATTAATTTAATTTTTGTTGAGTTTAAATTTACAAGTTGTAATTTTTAATTTTAAATACGGCTTTAATATCATTTAGCTACAAATTTATTGATATTGAATTTTTTAATTAATCTTAGATAAAATGATAAAACAATTATATAATTATAATTAAGTAATTAGGTTGGAATAATAATATTGTTATTTTAAATCATAATGATAAAGGGTGATTATAAAAGTTATTGAATCATAAATGGTAGGCTTTATTTATTACTCTTTTCGTTTTAAATTATTTATCGTTTAAGGTAATGGTATAAAAATTAAGGTAACTATTTAATAGTCTCAATTCTAACAAAAAAAAATTATACTTGACTAAATTACCCTTATTAAAATCAATTTAAATTCTTGTTATTATTTTATTAAAGATAACAATAAATAAAGGTAACGTTAAAAAAATAATAATTAATATTTTATTAATAATATAAAATAATAAATAATTTAAAATAAAATAAAACTCTTAAAATAATAAATAATTTAAAATAAAAAAAATAACAAATAATAAACGGAAAAACAGTTAAGCTCATAATAGCTAGAAAGGTGAAGGTCCCCTGGAAAGCACCTTTCATTTTCTTCAACTAGATCCACCCGTTGATCCACCTAATGCACAGTTCTGTAAGAAAAATTATTAGATCTAATCGTAAATTGAGTTTTTTTAATAAATTTTATATGCTTATTTATTAATTTCTATATTATTTAAAAAAATTTAAATAATATAATTTTATTTTAATACTGGTTCAATTATCCCATATCACACCAATTTATGATGCAGTGTCAAAGTCAAACGCGTTCACGAGTCACCGCGAGTCAATTGTATAAATTATTTATACTATTATATATATATATATTAAAAATATAAAATTAAATTAAATTATTTATTAAATTATTTTTTTTTATTTTTTTGGTTTAAGGAATAATAAGTTATTTTAATTATTTATTTTTTGAAAATAATTTTAAATATTTTCACTAATTACGGGTAGACGGATAGTGGAAGACTAATTTCTTTCCTTCTAAATATTTTGTTTTCTTTATTTTAGTAATTTCTTATAATTTTGAAACTGAAACTAGGTGTTAGTTACGTATGTAAAAATATATTAGAAATATATATAACAGAGGGGAAAATTATAGAGAAAATGATATCGCAGAACAAAGATGAAAGAATATTGACGAACGTAAAAGGAAAATTTTCAATTTTCAAATCCAAAACGTAGTAAGAAAGAGAAATAAATAGAATTGGAATTCGATGAATTAGGGATCTTAATTTTGATGTTTTAAATAAAAAATCGAGTTATTAAGTAAATAATTTTCATATATAGTCAATGGAATGATGCCTAATTATGTTATTTGTCTATGTCTAAAGATACATTAATTGTAATTCATTATGTATAATAATTGTATACGAATTTATATTTACCTCGAATTACTTGTATAAATATTGTCAAAAATTACATAAATAGCATTATTTATTTCAAAAATTCATGTCTTATTGGGACAATTAACTAAGAGAAATTATAGGGATGGATAGTTTTCCATATATTTTTCTAAAAATTTGATGTTATTACACATGATGACATTTGGCACCGCAAAAGGCGGTTAGGGTTCTTATTTATATGTGAGTGTCTTTTGTCTGTTTGTTCTGCTTTGCTATACTTTTCTGAGGGACCATTGCTGACTTCCTTCTCTATCACAGAGAAACAAGCGCAGAAACTGATGGTGAACATAATGGAATGGCAGAAGCAGCAACCGCAGCAGCAGAGCAGAGAGGTGCAGCAGAGTGGGAATGTTAATGGGAACGGTGGAGGAGGAATGATGTATGTCAAGGTGATGACTGATGGTCAATTGGAAACTCTCAGGGAACAAATCGCTGTTTATACCACCATTTGTGAGCAGCTGGTTGAGATGCACAAGACACTCACGGCTCAGCAGGATCTTGCAGGTCTGTTTTGCTTTTGCCCCCTCTCTCATCATTTATGCGCCTATCTCATTGTGTGAAAGATCATTTCCAATTATCTCAGCTTTTGTTCAAATTTTGTTGTTGATCATGAATACCCAAGTTGTTTTTCTTCCTCCTTTCCTCACCCCAAAACAAAATTTATTTCCTTTGTGGCAATTTACAGTTAAATCTTTACTTTTCTTGTGCTTGTGATGATTATCTGCTTCTTTTTCGTAACAATTTTTAAACTAGTTTTTGGGTTTCCTGATAATTTGGTAAATTTATTTTAATTTTACTTGCCTTCTTAGCTCCTCTGTGTTTGTCTGCAATGTGATCTGCATATTGGTTGGTTTAGAAATTATATATGTTAAAATTCATTAGAAAGATTCTAGGTATTTGCCAGTTACTGTTGCAACTTAAAAGTAAGATACCCGATTGAAGATGATACTTTTTTTTTTTCTCAATCCCAGTTTTCCCCTCTGTAATTTATTATGATATTTCTTAGTAATATCCTGTTGCCCTTGTTTGCTGTTACCCAGAAGACTTCACTGATAAGATTTATCTTTTGGGTCTTCATTTGAGTTTCTCTGAACCAGTTAGTTGCAGAGAGATGTCTGGATCATGTTAAAAGAGTTATTTAATTACCAGCCTATTAATACCAATTTTTTATGCTACTTGTGTATGCCAGCCTAGTGCAAAAATGAATGTAGAGCAGATAATTCAACAATGGTTAATTTCTCAAATACATAGAATAGGGTATACAGGATTTCAATATTGGACTTGTAAATCTTGTGGTAATGATGAAAAATTATTAACCAGAGTCGAAAGATGCAGTTCTCAAATGCTAATCTTGTGTTTTGTAATTTTGCTTTGGTTGCTTTTGCGTGCAAAATGGTTTTAGGTTGTGCAATAAAGTTTCAGCTAATTTTTTTATTTATCTATCATAGGAAGGACAGACGTGGCTTGTAATTTTTATCAGTAACAATACTGATTGAATGAATAAGCAAACTTTTCTAAGGAGTTCTGGACTTCCTTGAATAAAATGCTTTCTTGAGAATTTACAAAAACTCATTTGTTAGTTTTCAAAAAGCATCAACCACTGACTATTTTCAGACCAGCTGCCACCAATGCATCCTGTTTATTAAGATAGCATTCTCTAAAGAAAAGATTACCGTTTTCTTCATCAGGAGTTAGGTTGGGTAATATATACTGTGACCCATTGATGACATCTGCTGGCCACAAAATAACTTCCAGACAGAGGTGGACTCCAACACCTGTGCAACTTCAAATTCTTGAGCGTATATTTGATCAGGGTAATGGAACTCCAAGCAAGCAAAAGATCAAGGAGATTACTGCTGAACTAAGCCAGCATGGCCAAATTTCTGAAACAAATGTCTATAATTGGTTCCAGAATAGGCGTGCTCGATCAAAAAGAAAACAACAAAATGTGGCACCAAATAACACTGAATCAGAAGTGGAGACTGAAGTTGAATCATCCAAAGATAAGAAGACAAAACCAGAGGAGCTTCAGTCCCAACTTAGTGCGAGTGCCAGGGCTGAAGAATTGTGCTTCCAGAACCATGAAGTATGCTCTGACTTGCACTACTTGAATCCAGAGAGCAGTAAACCAGAATCCATTTTCCCATCCGATGGCAGTCTAAAATCTTCAAGAAGTTTTGGCCAAATGTCTGTTTTTGATGGGGTGCTATCAAACTCAAGTAATTTCTTATACTTTCTTTTACTTCTCTTTCTATTGGCCATTCATTTTAAATGGAAAGTGGTCTGATATGAAAATAATTTATGATTATCCCCCAAGTAATAGAAATTAAGTAAAAATCGGCAGCAAATATTGTAATAGCAGATTTTTCCTTTTTTGTCCTGCAAAGTGGAAATATTTCTAGTACTCTTGTAGTACTTAACAGTCAGTACTACTTACATGATTATTTTGACAATTAAGATTCATTCCTGATTTTTTGCTTCCAACTTCAAAAGGTCCACATGTTAACTTTTGTATGGAAATTAGTACTGAAATTCTCAGTAAATTACAAGAAATGTTCTCCTGCAAAGGATGAAGAAGTCTCTACTTTCTACTTGATTCTGTGTCAAGAAAATTATATTACATTCTTCAACAAGAAAACTACTTGTCTAAATTAATTTCGCTGCATGTTAAATTATATTACATTCTTCAATTGGACACATGACCATCAGTAAAATTAAGATCCTATTTAACACTATTCAATTTTGTGAACTTCCAGAAACTATATCCAGAGTGCATTCATGTGCCTTTCATTGACATGTTCCTTTCTGATGAATCACTGATTCTCTAGTATACATGGACTTTAAATGAAATTATATGGCAAGTTCTCCAAGTCATTCTACTAACAAGTATGTTAGTATCTTGGCGTGTCATTACTAAAGGAACTGATTGATTTTGCCTAGTAATTTTGGACCTTTTTTGTATTGTAAAATGACCTTTTCTTCTCTATTTGGAGCAAGTTATTGTACTTTCATAGATGAGCCTCTCTCTCTTTCACTCTATTACAGCAATGGACGACCAAGACTGCCATTACAAACCAATAAATTTTGCAGGGGATGGCTATATGGCTGGAAAAATGCAAGTGCCAGGAAGCTACAATTTATACCAGCAAGCAGGAGACTACAACATGACGGGTTGACATTCATTGTAACTTCCCACAACAGTGACTAAAAGTTGTAAAGAATCCAGAGTGGGGTTGTTGGGCCTGTGTTGAGATGAAAGCAAATTGATCCAATGAAAGCATGGGAACTTACAAATATTGATTTAGCGTTCTTGTATAATAGAGGAGCTGAAACTTGGACTGCAGAATGGTATATAAATTTGACATCCTAGTGTGACGTTTGTTTCTTGGTTACTGATGTATCGTAGGAATCTTTTACCTTCGGAATGGTTTTTGGGTATTTTGCTGAAATAGATGTCATCAGAATGATGTGATAGATACTCGATTTTGTCAGTGGCTTGTTACTATCCATCCTTCGTATACCTCTCTATGCTTAGATAAGCTGAGTATTTTTTAGTGGCACGTCACTTTTTGTTGGGAGTAATGCTTGCTTACACAACACTTAGGCTCACAACTCCAAGTGACTACACGTGCCTTTGAGTTTAATAAATAAAAAGTTTAAGCAACCAATTCACTCAGATATAAACGCTTATGTAATTGCACTTGATACTTGATAGAGACATTTATATTGTGGCAGTTAGATTTACTTTCAAAAATATACCACATCTCTACTCTCTATGATTTTTTATTTATTTTTATTATAAAGCATTTCAGTGTCTTGACTAGTTCTATATTTACGCGCTTTCACATTTTTTAAAATAAATATATTAATTTTTTAGATTGGATAAGAAAAATGAATTAATGAAACAACATACAAACTGACTAGTTCAGACACCATTTAACGACTACTAGAAAAAAAGAAACTTTCTTATTTCCATATAAATATTATTTGTATATCTCCTTTTAGTATATTTTTTCTACATTTATACTTTTTTGACTAGTGATATATTATTATAAAATAATGATGATAATAAATTATAAATAATAAATAATAATATGAATAATAAATATAAAAAAATAACGTACATCACTCGCCATTGTCATCCTTAACTGTTGCATTTGCAAGACAATCCTTTGATCAGATGAGTAATGTTATTGAATTGTTGACACTATATCCAATTCACGAAGTGCACGGAAGATTTACACCACCCTCGCTCTTGTTGAAATTTGTGATTTGTGAAAAAGAAATAAATAGATAAGATGCAGTTAAATTATAACTATTTATTTATTTTTAAATAATTATGATACATAATTTTTTATTATATATAATTAAAATTTAATATTAATTATATATAATCTAAATAAAGTTATGACTATTCAAAAATAAATAAACGATTACGATTTAATTATATTTCATCTAATTAAATATCAACCGGATAAAATTCAAATCCATTATAAATGACCTTACATGATAACTAAATACCTAATATAGCAAGCCACTGATTTTGTGATAAAAAATCTAGATAATTTACAGAACATCTTATATTCAATTTTTTGTGTCATCATTTATTATTAAAAAAAAAACATACACATTACAGCGAGGGAAGGAAAACAAACATAGTGGATCGATAGTCCTCAAATAACAATTTAATGAATGTTAACAATTGTGTATACCAGTGGCTACCTCCTTTGGAGCTTATAATATCCCCACCCTTATATCTAACAACACCTACTTTGATGAAACTTGAAATTTAAAAAAAAAAAATTAAGTTCCACTTGTAGAATAAGTATTCCAAATAAAAATATTTGTACAAGTTTTGTTGCTCATCTCAAACTCTCAGCTCTGAATATAATGCTAAAGACAATCTCAACTTAAGAGAGAAAACAATGTCAACTTCAAAGTTAATTCTCCATTCTTGAAGAAACTGAGATTTTTCCTACACTAGGAGATGACAACATACATTATGTACAATTGCACGCACTGATTTTCTATACTACGATACTACTGCATTATTAAATTTAAAGATGATAAGGTACAAAATCAGTTGATTCTTTGCTGTAAGAATCCTTGAATACTATGCACGCTGTTCTGGCATAGCATCTTGTCAAAATACATTATGAGCTTGGTTTGCATCCACAGGTGCAAGTGTCGAGTTCTTTGTGGAGCTTCTGTAAGAGGACAGGGGGTGAGGTGGGGAAAGAAGATGATTAATTAAAATCAGTAGAGGTATTAAAAGTTAATAAATGCTTAAGTTCATACTTTGTTATTCTCATGTTTTGAAGATATGAGAATTTCATTATATTACAAAACACCAAACAGCTTTACCAAGGGTTAAAATAGCAAGACTTTATCAATATACATGGTCATCTTCCCACAGTCCATTACAGTTGTGGCCATGTTTTACTCACAGCATCCTTATGCAACAAGTTCCTAAAGGACGGATAAGGGGTGGAGCTATAGTTTCTGCAGGGAACAATTATATTCTACTTACAGCAGCACAGCAATATAATTTATACAAACAAAACAGCTTGTAATAAATTTTTGACATCGAGGTTAAAGTAGCATTTGCCTTTCTTTCCACTATAGAAGGGTTCCTTAATCTGTTATTTATAGATCGTACATTAATATTGTATCATAAGTTTTTAGGATTTACAGACACACAGCTATTAGGCATGCCACCCTTTCTTTCTCTTTTTAAAAGATTTGTCGCCAAATCACATTTGCAACTGTACTTTGTCTGACATGTAAGGTGTACTAGAATTTTGAGCATTTCATTTCACTAATTTTCTCACTGATAGATATTGTTCCATTTTCTTTTCTGCAAAGGGGAAGTGTGTGAGGGAGGACAAAATTAGTAAATATTAGAAGAGACCAAGGTATGCCGAATATACAATAGAATGATGATTGAGCGGGGCATTAAGACTTAAGAGTGGAAGGAGGGACTGGCAAACACCCAACCTCCTGAGAATCTCTTTATAATATGGGGTTCTTACTTTAGCTGGCAAACACCCTCTGCCAATACCATTTTTCCTGCTTCCCACCAGGTATGCCCATATAATATTTCCTACTTTCTCATTTTATATCTGAATAAACATGAATTACTTGTCCTAAAAAATTACCGGTCAATGCTTTGTTATCATATATCAAGATGAATAGTCTACACTCTGCACTTCCAATTTAGGACCCAAATTAGTAATTAGAATAAAAAATAGGGAAATAGGGAAACTTTCAGGTAAATGCATTATTTGTTATGAGCCAAACCATCAAGGAAGATACTACTTAGCAAGAATATCAAATTGATTTGAAGCCCTTTTTAATTTGTTAATAGACACAAACATTTAGACTATTCTACATTTACACACCTGAACTTGACTTTGTAGGCCTTTAATATGTTGAACAGCCAAATCGAGCATGTCTGAATAGCTTGTTTGCTGCAATGACATTTTGAACACAAGGTCAAGATAACTGAACATATTTTTAATACTGATTTGACATACAAAACATTATATGATATTCATGCGTGATGCCCTATTAATTCCAAGCGAAGAAACTTACTTATGCAAGAGGTTTGTATACCAGAAATAATGTTCTCATTGCACGACCCATATATTAATAACTGAAGTAAAAAATTACAACAGAAGTTGGATGAATATGTTAATGAAGACCCGAAACTACAGCCTGAACCACATCAACAATGACAGGGTTCATGTACAAACACTAAATAAACAAAACAAGATTAAGCATGCATTGGAAACTCATTGCTGATGAAAAGTCAAAAAGTCATCAATGAATATCTACCATTAGTATTTAGTAGTTTAAATGCACTGGACAGAATTTGTCCGAACTTGGTCTCAGCTTCTTTATTTATATGTGAGGCTCAACCACTAGTCATGCTCCAATAGTAATTTATCACTAATTTAATTACTTTCCATCATATCTTATTAGCAGTTTATGCCATAAATTATTACCCTTCAAAGGAGTAGGATGCATTCTAGTCTGTCCTCCATTAAGACTGAAACTCAATGCAAAGTTTATGTATTGAAACTAAAACAAGATTGTGCTTGCTCTGAAACTAATCGTTGAGGAAAGACTAGATACTTCAATAATGAATAGCAAATATTAGTAGGTAAACAAATTGTAGTGAGCTTTACCAAGCTTGGTTTCGCCTCATTATTTATATGTGAGATTCAACCTCAACTCAAGCTTTATTAGTAAGTTAATCAAGGATTAAATAGCAATGTAGCATCACCTTATTTCGAATATGTCAATTAAAAGTAGCTAGTTTTGTCCTTATTGTCCATAAATATATCATAAATTCGAACAACACTGAGAATGCAGTGAAATCTAACAGTCGATGACATGCCTTAAGCATCAATAATAGTTAAAGATTGGTACCAGGAACAGATGGCATGGCTAAGGAAGAAACTACCATTACCTTGTCCATATTAGGTACTAGCTCTTGTAATTTTTTCAGCTTCCCACTTATTCTAGTTCTTCTCTCCTGCACCCATGAACAAACGATACATAAATAAATGGTTTTTGATGAGTAAATATCACACCACATATGAAACAAATGCAAACTTAATTGTCCCCATTTACTTACCAACATATAACACATTTCATGGACAAGGAAACAAAAGAGGCAGACCACTATGCCAATAATGTGTTGGGAAGCATATTTCAAAAAAAAATTTACTAACCCGCTCTGCAATACTTCTTGGATGAGTAGCACAGCCTCGCTTAGCACGGATTTTACAAGGGACAGAATCTTCAGGAATATGAAGTAACTTCTCCACTGTTGCCATTTCCAGAGTTGTTTGTGGCAGACTAAACTGAAGTGGACAATCAATCAAAACCATAAATAGTGAAGTAGCTAATGAGTCTTACATGAAATGACTTGTAGCATTAATGTGAAAGCACCTTGTTTAGTATATATGAGAATTATTAGATTGTATTATCAAATGCAAAACAATGCTAGTTAACAGGTTTCAAGGAATTATATTCCAATAAACAATATTCAATGGACACTAAATGTTCACCCAATGTTTAACGTTTTTCGTGTAAAAATTCAGAAATTAGTTCACTTTAGAATGACAAAACACAACCCTACTGATGTGCCTTCTCCAATCCTCCTCATCTTCCTCCCCCCCACTTTTTCTGGTCCTTCCTTGTCTTTCCTTTATATGACGAAAGGATTATCATTTTCAATATTCTACCAGCCTCTTTTTAACTTCAACTGAAAAAAATTTTGTCATTTTTTTTAATTTTCTGCGAATAACATGAAAAACATCTTCCGAACAAGCCAAGAAAAATACTGGAACAACTTGTTAGATAATTGACTCTAGTCGTAGTTTTAATAAACGACATGTTTAGAATAATTGACACATAAGGTTAAAATAACCATGTCTGTCTAAACCTTGTAATTTTTTTTTTGGAGTGATAGTTCATTGAGTCTTTGTTAGAACCCAGGGGAAAGAGGCAGTTATAAGAGCAGCTACAAGGCAGTTACATGGGGAGAAGTGGATAAATTAGAGAGGGAGGAGTGTAGGGGAGTCAGTCTGGAATTTAGAATTAGGAATTGGGACTTTGGGAGTCTCTAGCCACTCGAAGTGCTATAATTTGAGAGTTTCTGGCCACTCAAGATGTTGGGTTTCTGGTCTAAGTGTCTGTCTATAATTCGGTGTTGTTGTACTGTGTAATTAAATGTCCTTTGTTAATTCTCTATAACAGTGTGGAATTTATGTTGTACTATGAGTGTATTTGTAAGTTTCATGTAAAGTGCAATGTTATAAGTCAGAATATTGTTCCATTACAGTGTTGTATATTGAATTAGATTATGTATAGAATTGGGTTCTAAACAAATGGTATCAGGGCGGTTCTGGTCCTACAGCATGGAGAGGAGCGAAAAGGGAGGAGGCTTGAGTACAAGCCACCGCTTGCCTGTGGGAGGGATTGTTAGTATGCCAATGACTGTTGGATCCACGAAGATCAATGACTAGAGGAATTGATGGGCTGCCATAATTGCTGTTACTTCACCTTGGAGACAAGGTGAAAGTGCAGGGAAGGTTATGTTAGAACCCAGGGAAAAGAGGCGGTTATAACTAT
>JASKGM010026263.1:0-17500 GCA_034509205.1 Ceratonia siliqua | reverse complement strand
AATTCTAAAATCACTTTGCATGGCAATATTTCCATAAAGGTAAGATTTTGGCATAAAAGGATAAATAATATAACTCAAAGATTAGAAAGAACATAATTAATTTTTTTGCTATAAAGGAATAATTAATATAATTTCAAGACTATCATAAAATAATTTCATATATGTAGTCAAGGTAGAAGCTTCAACTAACTGTTAAAATATAATATCAACCCAACAATTGATATCAAATGAGATTTTATGATCCTTCTCTATTCCAAGACAGCCAAGAATTTGCTCGAGAAAATTTCTGCAGTTGAACACTTTTTTTTTTGAGTATTTACTCATTTAAAGAGCTAAATCCTTACTTAAATTTCTTAAGAAGCACCCTATATGCTTCTTGACAGGGTACCCAAATCAGAAAAAGAATATAGTTGACAAATAGGGATTTCAAAGGATACGTCCCTAACAAGATAAACTAAATCAGCACCTAAGACTTGAAATTTTACCTAAAATTTCTGATGACAACCGTGAGGAAAGAGGTTCAGCAATTGCAACCAAACTTGGAGGAGTCACGACCAAGTGACAGCAAACATTTGTGACTCCAAACCAGAAAAGAACGAAAGCTAGAGTTGATTTATTCAGTGGCAAGAAGGAAAAACATGGCAGCATGGAGCTTTTTGCTTGCTTCAAAATTTCTGGAATTTACGAGAGAAAGAAAGAGGTAGATACTGAGAGATAGTGATGAAAGGGAAAGAGTGTTCTGGAACTATTTTCATTTGTGTGGCTGGGAAGGAAAGCATCAGGAAATTGAAAAAAGATATCTGCCAGTGGGCTCCTTGCCATGTGTAAGTACACCAATAAGAGTTTATTTTATGTGTTATATATATATATATATATATATATATAAAATACCCTTTAAATAAAACTCATCTAAGATACAACTCTAGAATTTCTTAGGAATATTACAGTTAGAAGCACCAAAAATTTCAGTGACCTACGTGAAAATTAAGAAATAAAAAAGAATTGAGTAGTTTAGTGCTATTACTTTTACATTTAATATTCACGCAATAGATAAAAGTTTATAATAAAATAGAAAAAAAATAATGGATCATAGTGTTAAAATACTTTAGTATCCAATTATAACAATGAATGGATTAATATAATTTTTTAATGGCCCTACCAATAAATGCACTTCTATAAAAAAAAAAAAAAAAAAAAAGATTCAAAAAAACTGGTTGAAAAGAGAAAGGGTGTTGGACACGGTTTAAAATTTTGTTCTTACTAAAATCCCTTTATTGAAAACTCAAAACTTTTTGTGCCACAAATAAAAATATTAAAATTAACTGAATTAGCTGAACCTAAAAAATAGTATAATTCTGTTAGTTATTTTTTAATATTTTTTCTTTTTCCATACTTTTATATAATGATCTATATATATATATATATATATATATATATATATATATATAATTATATAGTTTTCTATTATTTAATTTTATTTTTATATTAAATTTATTATAATTTTTTAAAATGTTTATCATATATATTATCTTATAAGGTATAATGTTATTTATATTTATTTTAATTTTTAATTTTATTTTAATTTATAATGTAAAATTAATCATTAGTCAGATACTCAAAGAATCTTGATAAGATAGGAAGTTTATAAAAATAAATCAAGAGATAATATAAGTATTTTCAATTTTAAAATCTTGAAATTGTAAATTTTAAAGTCAAGATAAAAATTTAGAAAGACAATAGCTTATTTTTCAATTCTATGATGCGGAATGGACATTGTAATTCTAAAAAAAAAATTAAACAAAAAATTTAAAATTACTAAGTTCAATTCTAATTCCAAGTCTCAATTCCTTATATTATATTAAACACTAATATTGTTTATTCCTAATTTAAACATATCCATTTAACTCAAACCTAAATCGTATTTATAAAGAAGATAAGGATTTTATAATATTAGTCCTAGTTAGTTTTGGAACCAAATTGATTGAGCAGACACAGCTGCAATAGAATTAAGAACCTAGGCAACTACTTACCATGGGAGAAGGAGGTGTTTAAATGTAATCGACCTACTCTCTGAAGGAGTTCTAGAAGCAGTTTCTCAATATGACAAGGCACGGCAAATACAGCCAGTTAGTGCCTACTATCCTCAAATTGTATTTAAAAAGATGCAGTTTCTTTGTATTTAAAGACGTCAGAGTAGAAAAGAAATATTCTAAACCTCTAAAAGACACAGATGTAGCTGTGAATAGCCGCTAGGATTTTAGCAATGCTTGCAGCCTTTCAAGTCTTTAACATTCCTCAAAAATATTAAGTTAGAAAGTTCATTTTGTCTCATCATAAAAAAGTGAATGACAAATTGAAGAAAGAAGAATGTGTAAAAATTTGACAGACAAAAGATAAGTTTGACTTTGAATAAAAAATATTATTTTGAACAAAGATTCATATCTCTTACAAAAATAGTAGTATCTATCTTAAAGAGCTTTTCCATCATATCTCCCAACTTCTCAAGGAATATCTTATCAAAATATTAAATTACCAGTTCAGGGAGTCTAATCCAGGTTGCAACTCTTTTCAAACTTGCCGTCCTTAGATTGAAATTTGGTGTATATTTACTTATTGTGAGATAGTGGTCAAAGATAAGCCATGGACCACCTGATAACGCAAATTCATAATCATTATTATTATCAAATCAAACAAGGAAAAAACTTAGCCCAAATTGATAATCTGTAATAATCCCTCAGGAAGCCAAAGTGGGAGAGGAATCACCAGCCAAATCAAAGACACGTTCGGTTAGATTCTTATGCTCTAACAGGCATGTAGTAAGGTTAAATATAGTTTACTTAATATAGCTGTATCAAACTAACTTGAATGGCCAAAGAATGTTTGAAAATACATATATTCTAGATTATCCATATGGACAAAGCTTATAAGCATTCGAATTATTAGAGTTTGCTACAAAGACAGAAAAGAAGAAGCAGGCAACTATGAAATGATTGTGCAGTCAAGGGAACTTGACAAGCTATTTATGAAGTTTTTAGCATTTTGACATATTAGCCCACTCAAATGGAAATAGA
Organism: Ceratonia siliqua; assembly: GCA_034509205.1. Classification (NCBI taxonomy): domain Eukaryota; kingdom Viridiplantae; phylum Streptophyta; class Magnoliopsida; order Fabales; family Fabaceae; genus Ceratonia; species Ceratonia siliqua. The sequence continues at coordinate 14,429 of JASKGM010026263.1, read as the reverse complement.
AAAATAAAGTCAACTAAACTTTAATTGCATAGTGCTGTGCTGAAATTGGAAGGGCAAATCATGAAAATATGAAACCACATCATAACACAGACATAGTTAGCCTGCAATATTCAGTTTCTAGCCATTCCAATCAGCCTGCACTGGCACTCCACAATTTTTTTCTCATGGACCGAGAGTGAAAACTGAAATTAACACAACTTGGCATGAGATAGAAGAACAAAAGAAACCATAAAAAGTAAACAAAATGTCTATAAATCACATAACTAAAATCGAATATTATGTGTCGATGCATATTACAGTTCCCTAATGGCAGCAATTATACTTACTGCATACTGCAAAGAAGGGTGTTGAGGTAGCTCAAATACTGTTACTGACAGATTTTAATATGTTGCCTCTGTCGATGCTCCAAATTTCTGTGATCCTAATCCGAGCATAATAAACCAAAAACCATTCATCAAAATCTTGAACTACATGTAACAAAGGAGGAAAACAAATTTAGTTGTGAGGATAATGTTGTGGTTGAAGAAGATGGTACCAGATCTATCTTCTCTGTTGATAGCGATGGTGGCAGGTGATGGTGGAGCTTCTTTCGTGCTGACGGTGGCTGTAGCTTGGTGTGTGTTTCCTTTTCTCATGTCCTAATGATGGGCATGTGATTGGTGTAGGAAACTTTCATTGAGATAACATCCTACCAGCCTAAACACGACCACATGCAATTGTAAAGACCAAATGAATAAAATGCAATTAATTGTTATAATCTTATGTTGTGGAAGGAACTGTTTGGCAAATTCTTGATAGAATTAGAAGGGTTGAAGTTAGAAATTTCATTAACAATAAAAATAAAAGAGCTATTTCAAGAATTTGAATTGGTGTTGAATTTGACCGGGATAGGGAAGTAATGCTGATATAGGTACAACTAATTAATGGAAGATTCTTGTGAGATGAAAGTGTAGTTGTTATCAGTCATCAACTCTTAAAAAAGAGGTATGTGCGCTCCTTATCCGTCATGATCTTCACGTTGAAAATATTCGAGGACAAGGTTATGATGGTGCAAGTAATATGTGTGGTGAATGGAATGGGCTACAATCTCTATTTCTCAAAGAATGTCCTTATGCTTATTATGTTCATTAGCTTTGGTTATAGCATCTAGAGAAGTTAAGGCCATTCATCAATTCATTACAAGTCTGATATCTATTATAAACATTGTTGTTCGTTCTTCTAAATGGCATGATGAGCTACAAGATGCCCAAGCAATGCAAATTTAAAATATGATTTCTAATAATGAAATAGAGACTAAAAAAGGAGGAAATAAAATTTGTACCTTACAAAGTGCTAGAGATACTCGATGGGGTTCTCATTTTCATTCAATATACAGTTTGTTAAGAATGTATGCAGCAACATGCTTTGTTATCAATACTATCTCTGAAGAAGGAGCAAATTATTCTCAATGAGATGATGCAAATGCAACTTACTTAACATTAACATCATTTGAATTTGTTTTCATTTTGCACTTAATGAAACAAATTATGGAAATAACTTATCTTTTATGTAAAGCTCTAAAGCAACAATCTCAAGATATTATAAATGCTATGCATCTTGTATCAACTACAAAATCACTCATTCAAAAGTTGAGGGATTGTGGATGTGAGACATTACTTGAAAATATCAAAGCATTTTGTGCTAGCAATGATATTGATATTCCTGATTTGAATGCCCAATATTTAAAAGCTCGAGGTAAGCCTCATCACAAGAATGCTGACACTTTTGTAACTATTGACCTTCATTTTAGATACGACATATTTACAACTACCACAGACTTTCAATTGCAAGAGTTGAATAACATATTTTGTGATCAAATTGTGGAATTGCTCCTTCTTAACTCATCTTTAGGTCCTAAGAAAGCTTTTAGATCTCTCAAAATTGATGACATATCTAATTTGAGAATTCAGTTGTAGCATTATGATCTTGATGTATTAAAGCATTTTGAATTTCAAAATATCTCAACACTTTTTGAGTTATGCAGAGTATTATCACTCTCAAGAAAGTCCACAATTTATCACCTAGTTGATAGGATGATTTGTTGACTCTTCCAATTTCAAATGCAACAATAGAATGGACTTTTTTAACAATGAAGCTTGTTAAAACAAGGCTTTGTAACAAAATGAAAGATGGTTTTCTTACAGATAATTTGAATGTGTATATTGAAAAAGATATTGCAAATAATTTCATGACATAAGAGATTATGGATAAATTCTATCTAATCAAAAATCGAAGAGCATGATCTTGGCGGTTGATATATGATTGCATTACTTTTGGTATGTTCCTTGTATCTTGGTATATTATGATATTTTACTTTTTATTAAAGCCCCTTGCTATTTTTTTGGGTTCCATCCTTGGTTGGCTAATTCACAAGGAAACAAATAAGATCTGGTAATGAGCTTTTAAGAATAGCAAGGTGAGTGATTTTTACTTACTTTTGGATGCTTCAATTTTAATACTTGAATTTCTTTCATTATATGGATCTCGCCCCACTGTAGAGCATGTGACCGGCATAGGAAATTATCATTCAAGTAATAGCCTACCAGTCTAAAATACTCATGCATCTAATACCATTAACACTCCATTTTAAATGAATAATAAAAGTTTTGTATACCTTCACAAAAAATTTCTCAGTCAATAATTTAATAAAAATTTTGGCAGAGTTTCCCCTGAAATATGGATTATCCCATAGTACAAATCTGTTAAAAAACAAGGTGGACATGCCTACCATAAATTAGAAGCCTCAGTGGCTTAAACAGAAAATAATAAAGGGGTCAAACATGGACTGTATCTACTAACTACATATATATTATGCAATTATCATCATTACAGACCAAGACCCTTATTCAAAAATGCAAAACAACATATTCAGCAATGTTCACAATTCACTCATGTACTCCACTATTACTCAGAGTATTGCCTACCAATTCAGTAAACGGGTTCAAAGGGAGCAGGCAAAGCTAAAGGGTAATAACTAGTGACCTGATATGAAAAATGTTAAAATTTGAGGAGTGAATCCACCGACTCAGTGACTGAAAAACAAACTTACCAATGGATACATGAATTCCCAGGTGTAAAGTGCATTATCATTAAAATCATGTGAGAAACTCATTTCAATACTTAAAGAGATAATTTCAATATAATATGCACCTAATGCATCTTACATCTAGGAAATAAAATATTTCACAATCATATTACAATAATGTTTAATAATATGAAGTTCAAAGAGTGGTTATGTCCAGAAATACTTTAATAAAAATCATAAATTTCTAGGATCCATAACAATTCAAGGGGAGAACCTAAACTAAAAAAATAGTATTCCTACTCCAGAGATAAAACTCAACTGGAGGGCAACCCAAGCCTCACCTTCAGGAATTGCATTCACCAAAGGAAAATACTCAATTTCTTGTTTCCTCCTGGAGCATTCTCATCCAGAAGAAACCATTCATAATCAAACTTAATCTTTTGCTAGGAACTACACTCACTGACAGAAGTACCTTTTATCAGGAACTGCCCTTAACTAATAAAGATTGTGATCTAGGTGCACTTAGTGGTTCTACCACCACTTTACTATGGATCTCAAAACACAGTTCAAAATAAATTCTAGCAAAACTTATACAATTCATGCTTCCCATAAACACTATGAGAAAATAGTTCATACTTGAGAATAGAGTAATAATTTCTCACACACACACACACACACACACACACACACATATATATATATATATATATATATATATATATATATATATATATATCACTTTACTCAAACCACTTCCAATTCATGTTCAAATAATATCAATGAACCACAAAGTAAAATGTAATGATTCAGGCATCCAGAGATAAGTAAGAATCCACTCACAGTTGCTAAATTTGAAGACTCAGTATTCAAGCTCCAAATATTTCGACTTTAAGACTGAGTTGATTCCAACGGGTTAGTTTCATTTAAGCTTATGTGCAAACATATACATATAACCCATCAGTATACTAAATATGCCACCACTTTTCTATTATGACACTAGCAACTAGAGAAAGATTTTGTTTTGTAAATGAGATCATTGATTTGGTTCCAAACTGAAATGGATGAAGGTAAAGATATGAACTAAACGATCCACTGATTAAAGTTTTAATTCCAGAATAGATAACATAGTTCAGTATGAAGTCTAGGAGATGAACAAGAGTTTCACACTCATAAAGGTCAACTAGTTTAATATCCCCAAAACTATCACTCGTCACCAACCTGTGTTTTATTAATTCCAAGGAAAGAAGAAGTCTCCTAGAATACACCTAAACCATGCTTGCATTTATCATTTAGTAATGACAACTAAAACTCAGAGAAAAGGATATTGTACTAATTTAAAAGAAATGAAATTAATAAAATTTTCTTTCTAGCATTTCATCAAATAGTTGGTATACATCCCCAAACTTAAGTCTAAATGACCAGTAACAAATCATGAAATTAAGAAAGGAAGAAAGGAATGGTAGCCCTAAATTTATTTGATTGTACAGAGCATTGTAAACGGTTTACTTGTCATAAGAATGGCATTGAAAGAAAATGGCTCCCCACTCACGGTCACACGACGCTACAGGGAGGAGAATTTCTTGTCAAATATGGAAATCTTCTCTTGATCATAAATCAAGTTTTTAAAATTGCCATGCCCCTTTATTTTGGATGTTTTCAAAAGAAAGATGGATAGCAACTCACTTACCCCAAAAAATGGCCCTGAATCCTTTAAAAATAGTCCAAAATAACACCCAAATGGAGCCACCATGCACGACAACGACGACAGCCCACACGACTACGATGGTGGTGGTTGGGTGGTTGGATAGATGGCAATGGCCGAAGGGCTTCACAATGTGATGAGAATGAAAGATAGAGAGGGACTTTGAAAGAGGTGTGCACCGTATGAGAGCTTGGAAAACAAAAATAGAGGAGTGATCTTCGATTTACAGATCTAAAGAGGTCAAGGGGGCCTCTTTGCAAATTTTTGAAAGTTTTAAATTGCTACCTTGTCGCTAAGGTTTGTGTTATTCAAATTTGAGCCCTTTTTTTAAAAAAAAAAATTGGGAATTACAATATGATATATTTATGATTATTGGAAATGACATTGTGGAAGTATTATGATGCTTTCTTGCAACTACTATCACATGGAAGTATTTCATTTTGGTGGTAATAAATTTTGAAATTTTGGAAATGATGGACATAATTATGTTAGGATCCGTGGTAAGACTGTGACAGAACCACTAGGTGCACCTAGGTAACAATATTGGTTGAGTGTGTCCTGGTAAAGAGTTTGGTTTATCCACTCTCCTTCGATTGAGTGTGTCCTGGAGGTTAAGTATAGAACCATTATTCTTCTACTCCTTGGTTGAGAGTGTCTCAGAGGAGTTTTCTTTCGATTGAGTGGATCCCGAAAGTAAGAGCTTTGACTTCATCTCTAGTTAAGCTAGTTCTGGCGATGATAGTTAGGTTTTCAATTCTGGTGCTTCTATAAAACTCTAATGGGTATTTGATAAATGAGAGGTTATTTAAATGAAATTTTATTATTTATGAAATTAAAATTTCAATTTACTGATATTATATTTATCTAGCTTCCAGAGTAATATGTTTTTACTTGACGCATTATAATTGTTATTGCTTTGATGTTTTATAACACTACAAAAAAAAAAGACTTTTTGTGATGACTTTTGTCATCATAAAAAAGACTAAAAGTCGTACTAAAGACCTCTAGTGACGACTTTTCAACCTTTAATGACAACTGTAAGTCATTGCGTATACCTTGTAGCTAAAGATTTTTAGTGACGACAAAACTGAGTTGTCACTGAAAGTAAATGTTTTGTGGCGACTCTTGAGCATCACAATAGATATAGATTTATTGACGACATATAATCGTCAATAAAAGTGTCTTTCATAATGATAATAGTGATCACTAAATGGTTTATTGACCATATGGTTTCATGAATATTTACAAGTTGTCACTAAAAGTTTTTTTTTTTCTAATGACCAAAGTCATCACTAAACGTTTATTTTTTAAACGTTTTAGTGACGAGAAATGAATATCGTCACAAAAAGCTCTTATTTGTAATGACTTTCTAGTTGTCACAAAAATAATTTTTTGTGACGACTTAAGTATGTCGTTATTAAATGTAATTTTCTGTGATAAGAATTACCATTATTTGTGATGATATACTTCCTCGTCACTCAAACCATTTTTTGTGTTTTTCATAACAAGAAAAACCCTTATTTGTGACGACATACGTTATCGTCACTGAAACTATTTTTCATGACGATATTAGCATTGTTATTATTGAAACATTTTTTTTGTGATGACATATTTTATTGTCACAAAAGCCCCTGTATTTTATCAGAATCAACTAATAATATATTAGAACATGTTATAACAATATTATTAAAAATACATGTTTAAATCCACAACTTTATTGGACAACATAATATTCCAATATACATAACATCAAGGATTTCAAATTAAGTATGTTTCAAATAAGACGAAACTCAAAGTGTACAAAAACATTTATGAGTTCGGCATCTAACATAAGCATATCAAATAGAAATATCCAAAGTCTATTCATGAAATGCACTCTCTTCATGTATCTTCCAAAGGATGCGATTTAGAAGGAGCTTCATTAATTTGTGGATGAGAAACCTATAATATTGAAGTTAAATACCATCAATATAAATCAAAGGCCAAACAAGCAATGAATACTTTTTTAACCAAATAATTCAAAATACATGAAAGTTTTTGAAGGTTTCTCACAATTTCTTGATAACAATTATGTCCTTAAAATATTTATAAATTTTCCATACTTGTAGGATATATATTATGCAATATTCTATTTTTGAACCCTAAGTATTTCTTTTTCTCCTGACTTTACTTTAACACTCTCAAGTAGTAATTGTGCACATAAAGAATCAATTTTGGCCTTTGATCCTATTGAATTATCGAACCAGTTACATATTATAGGAAGCCAACTCAATTATGCAACACCAAATTGGTTCCAGAGTGTAACATCCACAATGCCACAAATCATAGAATGTATGATCCATTAAAGGAGAAAATGAGTAAAGTGATAAATGGCCTTAGAATTGGGAAAGCATTGATAATAGTAGCAACATCTTCAATAAAAAGACAACAAAGAATAATTGACTCACCATCTGTGAACTTTTTTTTTTTTTTTGCAACTTGTATTCCTGATACAGTTGATAAAACTGCAAGGTAAAGGTGTGGTGGGTGAGGGAGAGTTAATCTCTTATTCTATGCAAGATAATCCTCATGTAAAAAATTCAAACCATTATTAACTCGCTACAAAAATTATAAATAAATAAACCAAAGACACGTAATAATCCACTAAAGGCTACTATATATCTATAAGTATGAGCATCAGAACATGTATATAACATTTTGAATTTTAGGAAATAAGCTAAGTTGCCACTTAGATGCCATTTTGTTTAAAGTGACATTAAATTTTAGCAATGAAATTTATAATAAAGGACAAAAAAAAAGGGGGGGGGGGGGAGTCCATAATGCCTCTGCACAATATATTACTTCTTTTCCTTTTTCCTTTTGTTTTTCAAGGGGGAAGTAGGTTGTTGAACTTCAACATGTTTAACCATCTAGTTGACAATTAGATCTTGACATAAGGAAAATAATGCAAGTGATCTTTATCCTGTTAAGAAGTTTCCAAACTGATAATTACTTTACAAATGATGCTTGAAACTAAACACTACCTAGTAGACCTCACATGTAAAATAAACTATCCTTGAAGTAGTTCAAAGAGTAAGCAGTATTGTTTTCTTCTCTTTTTGAGAAAAAAGGAAATAACAGGGAAGAGCAGCCCCAAAATTAACATGTTGCATGATAGGTTGGGAACTTCTATATGTTATCACTCCATGGGAACATGAAATTTAATAGACATCTAGTTACTAGCTTACAAAAACAAAGAGAGAGATTACTAGATCTTCTAAGAGTGACAAAAAGAAAAATCTATTGTAACAGGACGGATATCAAACAAGCCTCCAAAAACCTAAATCATTGTTGCCTCTTATACTATCTTGTTATTAAGGTAGTCCACATACATTGATTGGATGGATAATCTATTGAATAGCTACAATCAACCTTTTTCAATTAGTTTAACAAACTTGCATCATCTATATTTAGAGTGGGATTCTCTAACAAATCAACTCATCATCCCCTACTTCATGTAAAAGACAGGGCCATAATAATGTCATATTAAATTATTTTCTTAAATATGTTAGAATGTGAAATAATTTAGTGTTAGGGCCATAGTAGACTATGAGTTATAATTTATAGTCATGTCCTATAAATTTGTTTGAGCTGTGTTTAGGTAACGAATATGAAATAATTTGTTACATTATTTTTTTAAATTAAGTACCTTACACTTAAATTGGAATAACTAAGTATTATCACGTGGAGCTATTCAGGACTGCCATTGGTTATTGAATATGAATAACTAAGTACTATCACTTAAATTTCTTAATTTGTGTAAATTCATAGAAAAGGACTTCATCCTATTGGAGCTATTCAGGATTGCCATTGGTTACTAAATGTAGCCAACTGCAATGAAGGATATGCAGAAATGGGTTAAAAATATTGATATTTATAGTTAGAGAGAGATAGATGATGAAGCTGAATAATTCTTCCAATTACTATGACATTTTCCCATCAACCTTGACTATTAGCTTTCTTTGTAGTGATACCCAAGAGAACATTACAAATATATGTTTTGAATCGGAATCTATCTCCAACAAATATCAAATACTTAAAATGGACTCTATTTTTAGTCAACAACTATTACCAATCTACAACATAATCAATTTGCTACTGGGACTTATTATCAAAATAGCAACTAACTTGCAGAAATAACCTTATATGCACATTCCATAATTGAGAATCAAAAGCACCCACTGGTGGACACTACAAATCAAAATTAGAAAATCCTAAAATAAAAAGCTCTCAAACACATCTAATTAATCCCACTCACACTAAAATTCATTGCACAAAATCTTCGGTGGCTAGTACTTTGATCCAACGTTAAAGAAACAATAATCAACAACATCAACCAAAGGGCCCCAATATACAATTTTTCTAAATTTTGTTAGTCCTAATGTTAAGACAAATTAAGTAAAACATGTTTACCAAGCATTTCAAGATAGCAATTATTCACAAATAGTGATATTATTAACAGCAAAAAGCTTAGTACACTTTATAATACAAATGAACTCTCGTTAAGCATAAAGGATTTAGAGTTGAGTATAATTTAATTTAAAACAAAGAAAATTCATAATTTTTGATAAAATCTTTTGTAATTATATACAAAGTTCTTTTGAATATATATTTACATTATCAAATGAACTTTATATTGAAATAGGAAGAAAATATTGAAATATATCTATTAGTAAATGTAATACCCTAGCTCATTCATACAAGTAGTAAATTTAAATTACATAAACTTATTTCAACAAAAGACATGCCTAATAACTAGCACTTTGAGGAACATGTGCCAAAGGGTGTGGGAACTAGTATGTTGGCATGCCTATTGAAAAATATGTAAGTGACCTCAAAAGGGCTTGAAATGAGCAGTAGGGAGTAACAGTTGTACACATACAAAAATACATAAAATGAAACATGGCACTAAACATTAAGAGACATCTGCGATGGTTTTGTTTAGGGCTGAGGAAGAAGAAAGATAGAAATGGTGGACAGAGCAAATGAAAAGGGGAAAGTTAAGGGGGGAAGGGAAAGGGAAATATGCCTGGGCACCTAAAAAACTTTCCCTTTTAGTGGCGCGTAACAGTCATCACAAAAGATTTTTAGTGACAACATTCTAATTGTTGTCACTAAATCCTAACTTTTTTGGCACTATTTTGTAAAAAAATAACCTTTACTTGTAGTGATGATATATGATGTTGTTACAAAAACTTTATTTTTAGTGATTCGTAAAGGTCATCACAAAAGGTTTTTAGTAAGGACAGTCTAATTGTCATCACTAAATCCTGACTTTTTTGGCACCGTTTTACCACCTAAAAAAAAGCCTTCACTTTTGTTGACAATATATGATGTTGTTACAAAAATGCTAGTTTTAGTGACGAGTAAAGGTCATCACAACAGGTTTTGAGTGACAACATTTTAATTTTCATCACTAAATTCAGAATTTTTTATACTCCCATATTTCATAAAATAAAATTTGACTTTTGGTGATGATTTTTGGATACCTTTTGTGAAGACAAATGAATGTTGTCACTAAAAGTTTAGATTTTGTGACGCAATTAAAAGTTGTCACTAAAAGTTGTTAACAACTACATTTAGTGACGACATTTAAAAGTCGTCATAGAAAATTTTGTTTTAGTGATGACTTTTAAGTTCGTCACAGAAAAGTCACCAATGAAAGTCAATTTTCTTGTAGTGTAATATAGATGTTAATTCATTGATGTTTTACAATATAACATTTTATAACTTTTCTATGAAAGTAATTACATGATACATAGGCTAAGTATCATTTGGTAAGTATTTTCCATTCACTAAGTCTATATGACTTACTCTTATATTTTCTATACTTTTTAATAGATAGAGCCACAAGATTTTCACAATTAAATGCTCCACAAGATTTTCACAATTCAATGCTCAAGCTTTCCTAGGGGATGAATGGAGCAAGACGTGATGTCATGAACAATTTGATTAGGATTGCATATTGTGTCATTGAAATGCTATCATGTATAATGACGTCGATATGTGTTGTAAATTGTATGTATGATATTCAATTTGTTATGGTAAGGCCACGGAGGCCTTCTAGTTTATAGTGAGTATGTCCACCTTTATGGTTGTCTATGTTTGAGAATTAATTATGATTTTGGTAATTTGAATGCATTGTATATGTAGGCTGGTAGGATGATATCCTACTGGTAGTTTTCTACACAAGTCACATGCCCAGAATTAAGGTGTGACATTTATTTATACTCATATATGAACACAATTTTAAGGAATAAAAAAATTTATTATAAATTTAATATGTTAGTGAAGCATTACATTAAAGTCATATATATATATATATATATATATATATATATATATATATATTAGTATAGATGTTATGTATGTGTGATGGTTTTATTCCATATAGAGTTTATTATGGGCTATTATTTCTAATGTTTACTGTTGATGCTATTGTTGTGAAAACATTTATTATGGCCTATACTAAGAGTATATTTTGTTGATGATTTCTTCCTCTTCTAGCTGAAGATGTTGCTTAGATATGTCTCTTGTTTTGAGTTTGGACTTAAATATTGTAGTTTTCTAATTGTTATAAATGGTGGTGAAATAAGTAAAGGTTGCGGAAGCTGAATGTATGATCCAATAATGTCGCCTTTTGATGAAATTTAATTCTTAAATATACAATAGTTCTCCCTATAAAAGTGTTGAGAAAATATTATAAACAACATGATTTTGATGAGTCAACTAAGTTTTTAAGTCAAAAAGAAAACGTCAAAGGTTAATTGAAGTTTTTCTTGAAAGAGCAAATAAACAAGACGTAAGAAATGAGCAAGCAGAGCAGAATAATAAAATAATAATATTTTGTGTTAAAGCATATAGTTGGCTTAAAGTAAAACATTTACCTGAAACAAAAAGTATTTGATAAAATAGAAACTCTTGGCTCTAAGGCAAAAGAGCATACTCTTTCTAGAAGCATTTTTTAGAAAGTCAAATTGGGATATTATTTTTTATTCAAAAGTAACCCAATGACAAGATAGTTCTTTGCCATTTAATTGTTTACTTATGTAGCTTGCAAAATCAGAAGATAAGCTTTGTTGCGGATCAAAAAGCAACATACAAAATAGCTATAAAGCTGCAAATAGCTATAAAGCCTGTTGCAAAGCCATCATGAACTCAACATCTAATGAAGGACAATTGCCACATCCATGAGTTAAATACTACAAAAAAAGCACATATTTTCTCACAAAATTTTCTAATTTCTCACAGAATTTCTCAAATATTTTTTCATGCAAATTACGGAATTTCTCATGGAGGATATAGCCATGAGAAGATTGAAATAAATATGAGAGGAAAAAAAAAAGAACTCGTGACACATTCTCATGAGACTCGTGGAATTAATTAATTACTTAAATATATAATAAATATAATTATATTAGTTAAATATAATATAAGTTTCATAAATATAAAAATAATAATAATAATTATTTTTTATTAATAATTTTTTATTTATATTAATTTATATTTTTTTCCTTATACATTAACATGTCAACTTTAAAAAATAAATTACATGTATAGCATAAACAAATTAATCAGATAGGATCAATATCTATATTATGAAGTTGATTAAAAAAAAGTGTATGAATTAAATTTAAAGTAATGTAAAAATGTAAAAAATCAAATATATTAATAATGACCATCTGACTTATACTCAACATCAATGGGATCAGTGAGAGGGGACTGGGGAGGGGGAGGAACAAAAGGAGCAAGGACACTGACTAGCTGCATGATCAACTTCTGTTGCTAATCTAACCGGGCTTGTTGCTACTCCAATCACTCTTTGAGGGCCCTCACGTTGTTCAATAATTCAAGATCCTAGGTGGCCTATGGTGGCTTGCTTGATTGAGCTGTGTTGACCATGCTGGCCTCAAAACTCATCCCATAAATTCACTCTTCTTGTTCTTCTCACCAATAACCTCTACCCACAAATAGTTGTTATTGATGAAAGAATTAAACCATAATTAGTGAGAAGTTATTTAAAACACACTTAAAGAGAAACCTATAATATTAAATTTTAATGAAATTTAATTTAACTCACATAAGTGTTCTCAGTGCATGAATGGAACTAGCCTTTGGTCTTGTTATACTGCATATGAAGGAAGACCTCAAGGGCGTCAACAGCCCTCCCCAACTCCTTTGCCTACAAACAATGAATTTGAAGTGTTAAAATAATAAAAAAGTAATAAATACAAGTTATAAGTTATAAAAACTTACGATATTCCTTATTTGCTTAGAGACGGAGATGGATTCACCTCGATGTCAAGAGGGGTCTTGATCCACAGACCAGTTCCTTTTGTTTCAGTTCGAGGCAGCCTTGAACTTGTTAGACACCCAATAATCCATGAGTTGTTCCTTGATCGTGTCTCCCAACTAGGTGTCCTTCGTCTTCCCTATCCGGATGTCTCTTAATGTTTCTTGTATGTTGTAAGAGCACTTGGTGACCCATACTCTATGAACATTGACTTTAGACTTGAGTTTTTAGATACAACTTGACTGCATTAGAAACAATAAAGTTAGGGTTAGTAACCATGTAAATCAAGTTAATTGAATAAAGAATGTGTAAGTTTGATTAAAATCTTAAATAGGTTTCACTAGTGATCCCTCACCTCTTGGGGAGTGTTGGCAAAGCTTTTGATAAGTGAATAATTTTACATATTTTCTATTTAATTTTCTCTATATCTAGTTGTTAGTTCTTGATAATTTTTATTATTTATTACTCTTTTGTGTTTGTAGGAATTTTGGAAGCATAAGAATAAAACGGAAATCAAAATGGTCAAATTAGCAATTTTGGAAACAAAACGTAGTAGCTAAACTAAATAGGAAGAATGAGGGGATTCTTTTCTTGGGCAACACATTGGAATTAAAGAGGAGTCAACAAATGGGAGCACCAATTGAAATAGAAAAATAACAATTACCTAATGTAACAAGGATTCCATTATGCAATAAATTGGGAGGTCTTGCTACAGTTTGGTAAATGACTAGAAGGCTGGAGCATGAAATATAGAAGAGCCAAGAAGAAGAAAAAATCATCTTTCTTTCTTCTTTCTTCTTTTTATTTTCTCTAATGATTTTATTGTTGAAATTACTGAATTTGTATGGCTAATTTTCTTTATGGTTAAGGGTGATTTTGAAGCTCAGACATGAATTTTAATTAATTTTAGGGAATTAATCTTTCATCTTTCAATTGGGATTGTTGATGTTCTTCTTTTTATTGTTAATAAATATGGATATTTTGGTTGTTTAAGTGCACAATTAAATGAGCATGATAGTTATCTAATTGCTAGGTTAGGAATTTTGATATATAATTGTTAGAATTTTCTACCCACAAGTAATAATTATGATCAATGATTATGGGACATTTTCAGAAGATTGCATGGAGAATATCACACAAGATAAATGAACCGAGCTTATGTGATTTCTTGCACCAACCTATCTTTCTCGATTGATTGCTTTCATTAAATTAAATTTGAGAGCTTATTCTAGGTTGTTTAATGAAAAAGGATTAGAAAGAAGGGTGAGTGAGGGTTTGAACCCTCAACTTTAGAAATATCCTAAAACTTAAGCTCTATTTTATAGAAAATA
>JASKGM010026242.1:0-27458 GCA_034509205.1 Ceratonia siliqua | reverse complement strand
CCCTAGGATTGGTCTAAGGTTTTTAGCCCTCCATGAACAAGAGGAAAATAACTTACAAGGTAAGCCAATGAACCCTAAAGAGAAGGAGAGAAAAGTAGTGCAGAAATGTAATAAAACAGTAAATTCTCAACTTCCTTCACGTTCTGCACCTCCCCTCCTTATATATGCCTCCAAAAACCAACAATCCAAGTTTGCCCTTAGGTCACAGCTTCTCCAGCTATCCGGACAGCTCATAACCGACTTATAAGAGGATAGACACAACGACTTACAAGAGGATAGACACAAGCAAAAGTCACAATTTTGCTATGTAAATGGCTGCAGCAGAATTCTATTATACAGCAACACTATTCTGTATTTCAGGTGTGATTTTGCCCACCAGACATTTAATTTAGCCTTGGAGCTCTGCATGAAAGTTGTAGATCTTTTTCTTAGCTTTGCTGCAAGATAAAATTCGTGAAAAGCAAACGTCCAAAACTCAAGTTATGATTAAAATACAGAAGTAGTGTAAAATTATCAAATCTGCAGGAAAATACAATAAAGTGCAATTGTAATCCAAACTTGTAAGATATGGCTATACCATATCAGTTGAACACATTAAGCACTACAGAAGCCCAAATATGAGGGTTACTTAATGTGTAAATATCATGTTTATTACTTGCAGGTCTTTCATCAACCCATTAAAGGTATAGTCCCTGCTATGTAATTCATAGTCCAACTAGAATTGCGAGAAATGAGAGTTCAGACTTTGAATGATCATGGACACTAGACTATCTGAATCAATCTCAGCACCATGAAGCTCAGCCTCACTAAGGTAAAAGATTACCTTGAGCTTGTAATATCTCACTGACTCTCCTAGTTTTTGCTTAAGGTCCTTGAAAACATTGATAGTTCTCACCTTAGCAGACCTAGTCTTTGTACCAAACATCTCATGTAAATGGTACATCATGTCAACTGCTTGTTCTATGCCATCATGCTGCTGCTACAACACACTGGTCATTGAGGCTAGTATGTAGCACTTAGCTAGAGCATTGACATAATGCCACCTCACTGTTCATGATGCATTTGTTAAGGAGAATATACATAGGGTTCATGATTAAGGAATAGTCTGTACTAAATACATTTAATATTAGTAAGCTATAGCTATTGAATGGACTTTTAAACCATGACGCATGTATGAATGAGCATATTAAATCTTCTTTGATGGTCATTTACCTTCCACAAAAAGCCACTAACATGAATACTTATTACAAGTTAAACTAGGACCCTCCTACTTAACTTTACTACTTGGTATCTCAATACTTAGCGTAGTTGAGGAGTGCCTTTATTTATCCCATTAATATATCAACAGAGCTACTATAGGCAGTATATTGATAGGTTAATACGAAGTGTATTAACCAACCATTTCATCACACCTAGATATACCACTAAGTATGCTTCTATGGGAAGTCACACTTAATATTCTACTAAGGTAGACTTATCACTTAGGAAATTCATTCCAGTCATGGTCTGAGTATATGCCTGCCTATAGGGAATGACATAAACTCCATGACAATGGACTAACAGTTAGAGGCTATGGATTCTAGGATTACCAGCACCCTCTCTCACTCAATATTTTAATTAATTAATTAATTAATTATTCTAAGTTGATTTACCAAGTTTTCTAAAATGCATCTCTTTGGAAAACCTAAATCAATTATGAACTTTGTTTCCTTTCTAAACATTTTATATAGGATTTGTCTTAGTAACTCTTTACTAATATTTAGGAATTTCTTTATTTAATTCCTAATCCATTTCTGAATTATTTTCATATTAACTTTTAGTTTGAAAATAAACTTATGTAATTTAATTGAGTAATTAGTTATTAGGTGACTTAATTAATTCTAGCTAAACTCTTTAGTTGGAAATTAATTGTCTTTAACTAATTTATCAAGTATGGACCTAATTTAATTCCTTACTAAATATTTAGTTGGAAAGATAAGTCCTAATTAGTCATCTTGCTAATTATTCATCTTGCTTATGTTTTATCATTTTAAGAGTTTTAAAATGATAAAACATAATGTATGCATGAGCCTGTGAAGTAGATTGGTACCTTATAGTCTACATGACATGTTATAGCATATAATATCACATATTATGTTTTATCTTCATTCCTTCGCATTTGCTCCAACTCTTGGACTTTGGGATGCCTCCACCAACTTACCATAAGCTTGGGCCTAACCTCACCTTCTTCCTTAGGCTTGGCTGAGACCTCCTTGCCACTTTCTTGGACTTGCTGTGGCCACCATGGCACTAATTGGTGGAATTTTGCCTTTTTACAACATATTTTGTAATTTAAAAAACAACAAAAAATAAACCAAGAAGGAAATATGATTATATGGGGTCACTCTTCTTGTTACATCCCAATAAATACAAGGAAATTCCTCCATGGCGTTAATATGGCCAAAAAATTGAATTTAAACAAAATAAGCATGCCATAAGTATTCATCCATACAATCAAACATTGTACATGAATTTCTAAGTGCCAACTGTGCAACATACACACACATAGCCGTGAACGAGGCTCTGATACCAATTGTTGGATCTAATGATTACTCCTAGGTGTTTATAGTACACACATGAGTTTTAATATTTTTTAAAACATTAACAACATGTAAAACCGACGAAAACAATACACCAAAGCAAAATCACATCACAGCTAGGTAGAAGAAGGAGCATAGAATTTTCACCTACCTCTTGAAGTCACTTAAATCTTTGCAATTTGCTTCCTGACCAAGCGCACTTACCACCTATTCTTTGGGAAGCACCAATGCAAGAAACCTATGATGAATATGTTTAGTGATTGCAAGAAAACAAAATATGAAAGAATTAAATAGATAGCTTTCTCAAAATTGAAATAGAAAACCTTCCCTTTCCCTTAAAGTATGATGTGTAGAAATTGCACTCAAGGAACACTCCAATCACCTTTACACAAGCTCTTGGCCATTCAAGAATCAAAGTAAGGAAGATGTGTCTCTCTTTCTTTTCTCAATTTATTTTTTGGCTTGTCCCTTTCTCTCTACTGTTGACGGCTAGGACTTTTGGAGGTAAGAAGAGATATATTTATAATAGTCTAACCCTAGGCCACTTAAGTGCAATTCAAAAATAGCCATCACTAAAATTTAGGGATTTCACACGCCTACTAAGGAAAGAGTAGATAATCAAATCATATAATTAATTTATCAATTAATAATTGTATTATTTAATTGATAAAGTTATATTTTATTTAATACTTAAATAAAATATGTAGGGCTTTCTAATTGGTCATGCTTGAATATAAATTCTAATGAAAGAATTTTATTTTTTGAAATTCCCTTTTGACTTAGTCTATCTCCTAGTGAAAGTAGGTTTCCTTCATAATTAAAATTCTTTTAATTTTCAACCTTTATTCACTTTAGTTAATTAGGATAAATAGGAGATATATATTTGAACATTTCAAATCTCCCTTCTTTCTACTTGGTCGTCCATCTCTCTATCTCATAGATTACTTCACCTAAGTTTGAAAATTTCAAATTTTAAGTAATTTGGTTTAATTTAATTTAATCAAAAGTTTATCATAAATACCTTGACCGAAAATCCTAATAAAGAGGGATTTAATTTTATTTTCTTCAACTTCTTTAAATTAAACAATTTTAACAATTCAAATATTAATTTAAAGTAGTTAAACTGAAAATAATTATTAACATAAAAGTTGTCAAAATTGAAACAACACTTGTCTTAATTAAGATAAACATCTATCTTAAAATTCTGTTGTCTAATTAAAACAACACTTATTTAAATTAGATAACTAATGTGACAATTATTTTTGTCTCTTTAGTAACAAAAATGTTTCTCACATTTTCAACCATGCTTAGGACAACATATGTTTTAAAATAATTATTTGTCTAAATTAAGACAACTATTGTCTTAATTTAGACAACAATACTAAATTTCTTCCAACTTAATGTACCTTAAATTCTCCAAAGCTAGGCGGGGAATCTGTTTGGACCTAAGAATTTCAATTTCATTAAGATAATCCAAGTTTATTAATCATGAAGTAGTTTCACCAAAGACTAATGATTGCACTCTTGAAAACTCCTGAAATTACGAGAAGTCAATTTTGAATATTGATTTGCCTAATTTGCAAACCTAGTGTTTGTGAACCTTGGTAGCTATCCATTGACACAAGGTAAAATTATCATTTTACCTCTTATGTCAAATTTGTCCCCTAGTCTAATATTTCATCCGATAAGTGACTAGATAATCTTTTAGAAATTTTCTAAATTTATCTAGAAATGGTGAATAGATAATTCATCATTTCACTGGGCTCAGATATGTCACTTGTCTTTCTGTAATCACCATAAGTAATGTAATGCTACAAACTCCATTTCTTGGATTTATATTCCCAAATGTTCATTCATACTATGATCCCAACATACAGAGTTTTGACCAATGTCACACAATGGTCGTACCCATAGTTTATTAAAGATTATAACATTCATGAACATGAGTCCCTAATCCATTTGGATTTCGGTTCCACCACAAGTGGATGTAATATGTGTGAGTTCAAGTTCAAAGTAATGGTTTTAACTTGAACTTTATCCTACTTGATTTCAATTCATTTAATCATGTCATTACCTGATGTCTACTACTTTAGTGATTTTATATTCATCATTCCCCTAGAAAAGAATCACATTCTTTATATGGAGGAAACCCTTATGCAAATGCATATTGGTTTATTAGAATCTAGGGATCTTAATAGTAAGGAAATAGAGCCTACATAAATAAACTCTTTATTTATTAATATCAAAATGTATTTATATCAAATTGGGGAATACAACTTGCTTTCCAGTGTAACCTATTCCCAATAGCTATTGATATAACAAGGAGTTAAAGTACTAGTATGATAAGGTTATGTAAAGAAAAAACTGGTTTGTTACAAGGAAGTGATAGGGATAATAGGAAAACATATGTTGGTGTTATAAGAATTCGATATATTTGAGCTAAAGGAAAGAAGTGGAGTATTGGTATGATGGGGTCACGTGAAAAAAAGAGAGGATAAGAGTGTATTGAGGATAAATAGATGAAATCATGTATAGTATCATCGTTGCACCTACATGCATTGCATTGAATTAAAATGTTTTAATATTGCATATGCCATTCTTACTTGTTTTAAAATGTCAATGACATAAACTATGTTTTTAATGCGAAATTAAATTTTTACATATGACATGAAATTATTTAACACTAGTTCATGTTTCAAAATCTCCACATGAGGAACTTTATACGTGTTTTTGAATTATACTTTACACATGAGTTTTAAGTTACAATGATTTGGGAAAATTATTGCTAGATATTTGAGAAATTCAATGCCATTGAGCTTATGAATATTTTTTGATGCTATTATGGAAATTGAATTATTTTCATTGCAAAATGGTTTTGGGGAAATCCATGTTAATAGCTCGTAGCCATTAGAGGGATTAATGGCCTAGATGCATCTAGAGGTATGTTGGTATTATAGTGGTATGAAAAGGGCTATTTGTTAGGTGTAGCTGCTCATATAAGGCAAGGAGCTATCAACGAGATATAACTGCCTCCACAAAGATGATATGATAACATTGAGATAGTGGTATGAAAAGGACTATCCTTTAGGCATAGCCGCCCTGCAAAGAGATGTAGCTGTCCCCACAGAGATGTTATGATGACAGAGAGGAAAAGGCTATCCGTTAGATAGAGCTGGCCCTAAGGAGTATGACCAATCCTAGGAAGAGAAGACTATTAGTGAGATGGAGCTGCCTCTAGTGCTTTCATGGGTAACCCCACAAAGTTGAATTTACTAATTTCAGTTCATTATTTTCAATGATTTTAAATTTTTATGGCTTAATATACATGAAATCCTTTTTGGTAGAGGACTTGTATAATCTTTGTAGATATTCGAAGTACATTTTTTTGAGATGAATATTTACTATTTTTACATTACGAGGAAGTATTTGATTTATCTCGAATATGTTTTATCATGATTTCATTCCCAAAAAGTTCATGGAGTTTATATGCATAAGTGTGTGGTCCTTACAGCCATAAATGTATGATATTCATCAGTATGGGTACATGAGGTTTTACAAGTATAAGTAAATGATAATTGATTTGTAAGCTTTTTTGTACAAGGCAAGAATTGATGTGAGTAGGGAGTTGATATGTAAGTATATGATATTTTTGTAAGTTATTACATAAGGGAGTTGAAAATCTATTTTCCCTATCCAGAAATTTGTAGATATGGAATCCTTCTTACGGTAAGATATCTTAGTTATTAATCTAATTTAATATCTAAATGGAAATTTTACTCATTAAGTCTATATGACTCACTTCTTTATTTTTTCACCTGTTTAAATAGTAGGATCCCAGTAGATAAATTCTCAAGCTTTTCCCTGGATGACAAATGGAGCAACAATTTATATTCTTGGATAGTTGGACTAGGGTGTCAGATAGTTGCATGTTATCATTGTCGTGTTGTAATATATATTTCGTGTCCTGTAACCAATTAAGTGTTTGGCCGTGAACGCTTAATGGTGTTTATGGTGCACCTACCCACCTTTTGGTTTTCTGATTGTATCTTGGGATAATATTTCAAGGGAAGCTCTATTGAAAGTTTTGTAAAAAAAAAAATGGAAAGAAAATTTTTTTCATCGGTTGTCTTCCTTATTATGTTTGAACATTTGTATTTATTGTTAAGAGTTGTTTGAAGCGTAAGTCTTGGAAGCCATGTAGGATGTTACCCATATGATAACATTCCTATGCCCGTCACGTGCTTAGAATTTGGGCGTGAAACACTTAAACCCATTTTCAACCTTCTAGAAACTTCAATTAGATTTTGTTTTCTTGATAGATTTAACTCCTTCACCTCACCGAGCATTTCCTTTCCTTGGAACTACTATCATCCTCTCTTCTTTCTTCTCCATTTTCTCTCAACTGCTAAGCTCTTAGGAAGCTCAAATTGTGCAACTCTGCATGATAGAAGCGTCCAATTAATGTCCGAATAGTGGCTAATTTGTATTAAAAAATCTATCATTCTTCTTCGGCCAAGCTCTACCAGCAGTTGGTAACATCCTTCATAGTGGGGCTCGTTCCACAACATCCCGAGCTGGTACTTGAGAATAAGTTTGGTACAACAACTTTTTTCAGCTCACTCAAGCTTAATCAAGGAGCTGAGCTCCTTCATTGTTGTTGTTATAGTAACACAGGGATAAGTAAGCTCTCGTAGTGCTCATAACTTGGTTTAGCACGTTTCTGTGGTAAATTCTAAAGTAGAATATGTTTGGTTTTTTGATCTTGTAGCTTCCAAAACCCAGCAAATTTACTGTCCAAATTCAAGGAAATATTTTTTAACATCAGTGGGTTCTGTGACAGTGTATTCTGAAGAATGTTTCTTCTATTGTCCGTAGTTTTCCAATTACCTAGTTTCAACAAAAGTTAGTTGTTTAGCTGTTAAAAGCCACTTCTGTTTCTGGAAATTAAAATGTTTTTTTTCTTGAGGTCCAGTGGAGAGTGGAATATAGAAAATTATTTTTCTCAACCCCTGATCGAATGAATTCTGGTCTAACAAAATTTTAAATGACAGTTTTACTTGGTTTACTATTTCCAGTCCAGTGAGTTCTGATTTAAAGAAATTTTTGGTGATAGTCTTACTAAACTCCTGGTTCAAATCTTGTGATTCTAAATCCCAAGGTGTTAGCTGAAAATTTTCTTCTCGACAAGGGTGGTGTCATTTACGATAGTTTCCTCTTTTATTTTCAAATATTGGGATGTCACGATACGAGAAATGCGAAACCATTCTTGGTCCCTTAAAAATATCAACTTTGAGATCCACCCAAGTCTTGTTCTTAGTAACAAGTTCAAATTGTAAATATTTTGGGACTCAGGGCTAGTTATTGGTTTCCTAAAATCTCAATAGTAGTTGTGGCATTAGGAAATAATGATTCTAACTCTTAGATTTTATGATTTTACTATGATGATTAGATGAGGAGAAGTTCCCAAGAAACTTCACCTAGAAATTCCGTTCTAACTGTATTCCCGAGAGTCAAGGACAACTCGGTTTAGTTGGTAATGTATATGCTAAGCTCTCAAAGTTAGCAAGTTGAGTAGGTTTTCTCTTCCCTAAGCTGTAAGTTGTTTGTATGATTTTTCATGCTATATCATTTTGTTTTCTTAGAACTTGAAGTATTCCAACTATAGGAGTGTTAGTTAAATAAATTATGGTATAATTGATATGGAGTAATAGTTTAATACTTGGGTTGATAAGTAGTTAAATTGATATCGGTTTGTTGTTGCATTTATGCATAAGAGTTTGAACAAGGTTATATGAAAGGGGAATGCTTTATGTGAAACGAAAATGAGGAAATGGCCACGTTTAAAACAGGATTCATTTAAATGTGGCTATTAAGAGAATATAAAAGGATTAGTTATTTAAAAGAAATAGAGGATGGAGTTGTGTGGGTACACTATTTGTTTGGGATATATAAAGTAAAGATGAGGAAAAGAATACTTGTATGATGAAGTTAGAAGAGAGAAAGTCTAGTGATGTACAAACAAGGAAATTGTAATAATTCTAATTATGAAGTTCATTATTTTATCCTATTCTTAGGTTGTGGAATAAATATTATATATCGTAAAAAAATCGGGTTATGAAAGCAGATATTTGGAAGTTCATAGGTTAGACAAGGGAAGGATTGGTGCCTATTGTGTGATAAATCTTGAGTTCCATTTCATATAATGAATACACGAGGTAAAGTATAATTAACCGTTCCACATTAAATGAGTAAAGGTATATACATGATTAGTTTTTACATGAAGATGGATTCAAAAGTGGTTGGGTACAATTATGTGATGTTACATATGTGTGATGATATCAAGAGTAAGAGACCTTGATTTCCTTGCAAAGTATGAAACAAATCTTACTCATAATTAATTTACTTAAGGTAACGTTGAATAAAGGGAGGATGAAATCTAAACTAATATGTAAAGTCTTGAAATTTTATTCTACTAATACTGTATACATTATCAAGAGCATCTACTTGTTTATATTATGTTCGATAGATACAGGGGTGGGAGTGTAGTTGATGCTTGGGGACTGTAGTCTCACCAAAAGATTTGATTTTCTTTTTCATATAATGTAATATTTAGTATTTAAATGTAAAAAATATTATAATTTAGTCTCCTCAAATCAAAAAAATTATTTTTAAAGAGAACTTTATATCTTTAACTAAAACTTTTTAGTCTCTTTCATAACAAAAAAATTATTTTAACTTTATATTATATTAGAATATGATCATCACAAATAATAAAATTTAAAATCATAAAATTATTAAACAAAATTCAAATAAACAAAATGACAAAATAAGCACCATACAAAATAGTGAAATACACTACAGTGACAATATGCATAACAGAGTAGCATGGTAACCTTACATGCAATCCATCCCAGTCGGGCCAATTCCCTCCTTTTTCCAACACTCTGCTTATACACAACCTTTTGTTTTTAGACTGTATCCACTTTCTATTGCCAAGCTTCAGAAGGTACTTGTGGATGTTGAGAAACCTAGGCTTCTAATTCTTGGCAAGTAGGTACTATATTTTGTTGGTGAGATTGAACTTGAGATTCTTGATATTTTTGGTTTGTTTAGAAATTGTGGTCCAATGGATATTAAATTATAGTAGATTTAATGTTGTTCATATGTTTAAAATAAAGAATATCAAGAATATCAAGAATATCTTCTTTATGCTTTTATAATTTATTTTTTAGTTTTCTATACTTTTATTTTTACATATTTAAGTTTTTAGTTTTTTTATCTTTATAATTCTTATAGTTGAAAAAAAATTTCTTTAGCTCCTCTAATAAAAACTGCCTAGCCTTGGATGGAGATACATTTTGTATTAAATATTAATATGTATGAAGAATGAAGAGTAAAAAAGGAAATACTTGGACATATCCTTATGATATTGTGTAATTTCAAGTCTACAAGGAGGAAGTGCATTTGCTTGTGTTGACATTTAAGTTTTACATAAAAATTAATAATCATATATATATATATATATATATATATGTATATAAGTCTTTTAATAACTATTATTGTTTATGTTTGACACATGTATCTTAGAAGACAATTATATTCAAGTATAGAGAATTTCTCATAACCATCATGATTTGTGTATACAACATTAATGTTGATTTAAGTATCATATTCCATCTAGTATAGCTAAGTTACATGAGCATGAGCCATTTCATATGCATATATTTTCACAAGAGTTATCATGTTCAAAATTTCACATGATTATTATATTCTTATATAATATTTTTATTTTTTCTACAGTTAAATTGTTTTCTTATGATATATGAAACCATTTTTTTTTAGGTGGATCCTTTAGTTACTTTCATAGGGTAACCCTAGGTGCACCTAGCACTTGGATTGTCCATGGACTATATTTAGAGGCATAACTACATGGGATGGGTACATGATTAACTTCCATCCTTGAGTTAACCTCGCTCTGGATGTACTTGATATGTTACTTGTTACATGAGAAAGTTTCCTTGGTGAAGAATGAGTGGATCCATCCCCAAGCTATATATTTTTTCCCAATCATAAGTACATGGATTTCCTACCCATAAGTGTATTGTGTTCATTTATATGTATAAGCATATGAAATATGCGTCCCTATAATATATACAAGTACATGGACTATTACATGAAGTTTACAAGGAAATGAAATTTACATGGTGATTCTATGCAGAAGTACATTGAAAATTTTCCATCTCTGATACTACATGTATTTCAAAAGCACATGGACTTTCTATGCATAACTATACGTAGTTAAGTGTATTACATGGCTTCATAAGCATACCTTACATGGGTCCCATAAGTACAAGTCACATGAATTTCATAAGGATAAACTATGGTGTACAGGTCATGCACATACCGGTACATGAGAGTCTCCCTACATTCATTCCAGGGTTCATATGCACATGTTCTAGAGCTCACAAGTACACGGAGTAATATTACTATCTTTTATTGTTCATTTGTTATTATCACACATTCGAACAGGTAGACTGCATAGATTGAATATTATGATGTTGTATTGCCCTTTTTTTTTTTTGTTGCTTGTATCATTGGTAGGGGACTTCTTGATCACTGAGTCATTATGACTCACCCACATATTTTTTCCAATTTTTGTGCAAGATTTCCATATGCTAATCCTAAATGACAATAAAAAACTTGTCATTTGGGCTTGGTAAGTTTTTTGGAAGATGAATAGAGTAGTAGCCTTGGAAGCTATGGACATTTGTACTAGGACATTATACACAATCTTATTGTTATATATTAGGAATACACGTAAAATTGGTTGTGTTTATCAGAATCCTAATAGTGTGAATTGGGGGCATGTCCACCTTGTTGTCAACTGTTCGTACATGAGAAACATAAGAATTCAGGGAAGACTGTCAAAATCTTATAAAAATTTCCCTGATTTGCATCTTGCTGGTGAATGTTATTTTGGTATTTGGCTTTCATTTGTTATGGTCATTTACATATACGTACGTATAGGCTTGTAGGAAGCTGCCTAATTGGTACTTTTCTACGCCAATAATGTGCCTTACATGGGGCGTGACAACATCCTTTTTATTTTGTCTCAAAAAATAAAATAAAAACAAATAAAAAAGTAAAAGGAAAATACTATGTGAGTTGTGGGAAAGTAAAACCACTTATTTAGAAGATAATACAAATAAAATATTAGAAATGTTGCTATTGAGAATGTTGTATCGATTATTATATATTATGTCATGAAAGTTGTAGATTTATTTGAGTTATGAGAATTATTTAATGATGTTTCAATTATATTAGTATTTATTAGTTGATTATTTATATTTTAATTAATTAATTAACTACATTATTAAATATTAATATATAAATTATAAGATTAAAAAACATATTTTTTAAGAGTAATGTTATTTGTACTACTTTTTTCTACATATCTCCTACACGTCCACTTTTAGCCATTAATATATTATAAAATAATGATGATGATAGATTATATATAATAAAATAATGTATGTGAGAGAAAGTGTAAAAAAATGGTGTACAAATAACATTACTTATTTTTTAATTCAAACAAGTTTGACTACAGTCGAACCAAAAACGTGTAACTAGCTGCCTCCACCAATTCCATGATTAATAACCGATCCAATTTTCTGAACATTGCTAGGAACTATGTAATGCCTATGTTAGTTAAATGCCCCTTTGGGTAAGGGAGTGCATAGGCACTCCAACTATTTTGTTTTTGGGAAAAATGTATGAAACTTCTTTGAATTTAGACCATTTTATAAACAACCACCATAAACTTTAAGATCCGGATATTAAATCTCTGAAATTTAATGAATCTCATAATAAAATTTTCAATCTTAATCTTGCCAAAATTGGGACGTTGAAAATTAATTTTTTCTAAAAAATAGAGTTACCACCTTAAATTTTTAATTAAAGGAAAATCTAAGAAAAATCCTTTTAAATTTTAAAAACAAAGACAAAAAGTCTTTGAACTAGAAAATTGGCTTCGGGAGTCGGTTATATGTAGGAAAAGTGTTAGGCACCTTACAATGCCTGTTACAAAAAACAGTACCCTAAAATTGATTGTGCAAAACTAAATGACTTCAAATGTATTTGTATTATCCTTAACAAAGACATACAAAGGGATAGAAGAAAATAGAATAAAGGGAAAATAAAAATATGTACAAGGTTGGACTTGATCTAGGATGATAACCTAAGGACTACGTACCTTGTGGTAGAGATAAAAGTTTACATAGTTTGAAAGGAGAAAACCTTGGTGAATTGATGTCTTTTAAAATTTTTGTGAATAGCAAAAGCCAGTGGAAGCAAATTAAATCTTAGGAGCAAACGACTAAGAGTTGGTTGGTATGTTATATCTCAAAATCAATTAGCTTCACTTTCTTGCACTCTTCAAAATTTTCATTTTCAAATATGTTGTAATTTTTGAAATTTATTAGAGAAACAAAATAAATCCTTTTGTATTTTCGAAATATGATTTATCTTGAAAATAATATGTTCTTGGAATTTTTCAGAAACAAAATCTCTTTTTTCATTTTTTTCATTTTAAGAAGATATATTCTTTTTGTGATTTTTGGAAAGATAAAATTCTCTTTATTATTTTGAAAAGATCAAGTTCATTTTTTTTGTAATTTTTGAATATTTTTAAATTATTTAGAGATATAACACAAATTTTTGTATTTACTTTTGAAAAAAATTATTGAAAAATGAGTATTTTGAAATTTAGAAAACAAAGTCTTCTCTCTTTGTTATTTTTTGAAAAAAAATAAAATATTTTTCTGATTTTCTTAAAAAAACTATTTTCTGATAATTTTTGAAAGTTTGATAAAGGGAAATTTCTTTTTTCTTTTTGAATTTGATAAAAGGAAATGAAAAAAAAAACTAAAATTGTTTTTTGAAAATTTGGAACTATTGACAAGAAATAAGAATTAAAACTCTTTTTAGAATTTTTAAAATTTAATTAAAACCAAAGGAAATGCAACCAAAAATATTTTTGTTGTTTTTCTTTTAAAAAAATTTGAGAAGAAATTAAAGGAAATGAAATGGGTGTTTAAAACTCAAGTTAGCTTAGGTATAGGTCATTGGGGTCTTAGAATATTATTAAAGTAAGACTAGCCGGTACACCTTACAAAGATCTTAAGGTCACTCTCCTATGCATTGGCGGAGACCTTAAAAAGTCATTCTGAACTACTCTAAAATAAAAATAAAATTTGAAACCTCTAATAAAAAAAAAAACACAAACATACACGTTAGTGTTTTGTGTGTGCAATGGAGTGTAAATATATACAAATTAAGCAAATTCAATTCGCAAACAAGGTCGAGATCACCCAAAATGCTTGGTCCAACTCCAGATTTCCTAAAACTCCTCAAAGCAAACGGGTTCCCCATGAATCTTCAATCATCCTCTCCGATGGTTTATATGATATTCAGATACACAAAAAAAAAAAAAAAAAGAATTAACAACGTGGACTTGAATATCATACAATTTCACCAGCTGAAAATTTACAGATTACGCAAAAATATAAATAAATCAAGAAGAACAAAACTAGATTCCGTTTGAGATTTCATCTAATGCTAACCAATTTGTATAAATGAAACCAAAAAATGCAACAAATAATTAAACCAAAGAGCACATTGAAATAACATTAGGACGTGCACGAGCAGAATATCCATGGGTTAATCTAAACCAAATTAGAATGAAGCAAACTAATGGCACCAATCTTTAACAAGAAGACAAGCAAAACTGAATGCATTCAAACCGACGAATTAAAATTCCGAAAATTCATCTGCCAACAACACAAACTCAATTCCTAAGAAAAATCATTAATTCCGTTGGAAAGCAAATTTCTAGAAAAGCTAACAAAACTTCCCTGGCACATAAACACAAAGGGAACAAAAATCACCAATTAGAATTTATTTCACCATCGAATAGAACTACAAACAGGATAAGACATTTATTCCAAATCAGATTCCAAATTACAACAATACTAGAATAGAGGTCCAAGAACTGAGAAACTAAAACCTCATAGAATTTGGCGATTTGAAATCAACCATTCAAGCCAAAATTCAGAAACTAAAATGCCCACATACA
This sequence comes from Ceratonia siliqua, assembly GCA_034509205.1. Taxonomy (NCBI): domain Eukaryota; kingdom Viridiplantae; phylum Streptophyta; class Magnoliopsida; order Fabales; family Fabaceae; genus Ceratonia; species Ceratonia siliqua. The sequence continues at coordinate 12,746 of JASKGM010026242.1, read as the reverse complement.
GAACACATCAAAACCCCCTCGAGTCTCCCTTGAAATGAAACCAACCAGGAGAAGAATCACGACCAAAAGTTAACACTTTAAGCAAGTAAAAACTCAAGAAAAAAGACGAACAACTCAACATATTCATTAAAAGAGACTCAAGGTTGATTGAGGAACAGCTTAAAAATTTATCCCAAAAGCAAAATATCCACAATCGGAACGCAAAACTTAAACGAAGAAATGGAGCCATAAACACCAAACCTACAATAAAAATTTCCATAAATCAGAATGTGAGCAAATTGAAAACAGAGGCAACAAGCTAAGTCAACTATCCAAATACCCATAGCTAGAGAAAAAATGATCAAAATATCCATAATGAAAGTTTAATCCAATGAAGAACCTGACCCAAAATCCGACAATACCGCTATGAAATATTTCACTCTATGATGTCTATTCATGTTAAGTGAGAAAGGATAAATACAATATTTGGGATTACCCATGAATTTACAAGCCAACCATCTAAAGAAACAGAGTACATTCTATACAACAACCTTCTATTTATAGGTTCTTTTAGAAGAGAATGAAAAAATGTGTCGTTTGTTGGGAGGAAATCCCAATTAATCAGGATTAAGACCAGAAGCTAGCTGGCATCTTGACATGTAGCGTTGACTTGCTCCGTGACAAATGGCTTCATACGAAACAATTGTGACACTCAACGAGACAAGAAGTTTGGCTTGGCTTGTAGTGTTGACCTTTCCATCATCCATCACCACTCTTCAAGTTGGTATGTTTTGAGGACTGGGTCCCCCGCAATAGCGCTATTGTTTATTTGTCCTCGCGTTGGGGGCAGCTTCCCAGGAATCAAACTCTTACCAGCTTTGTGGTGGACTGACCCTGGTACCATTAGGGCGATCGCCTCAGTGGTACCAGGGGGCGTACCACCACTCAAGTGGCATTGGTTCGATTCCTCCTGGGGACGCTTCCCTCATCGCGGGGAACAAATTCACAAAAGGTTCTTGAGGGGCGCCTCCTAATAGCTCCCTCCAAAAGCCGGCGTTTTTGATGAGGACTAAGTCCCCCGCAATCCCGCTATTGTTTATTTGTCCCCGCGATGAGGGCGGCTCCCCAGTATCGAACCCAGTGACCTTAGCTCAATTGGTACCAGGGTCACCCACCATCAAATTGGTAAGGGTTCGATTCCTAGGGAGCCACCCCCAACGCGGGGACAAATAAACAATAGCGCTATTGCTGGGGACCCAGTCCTCAACAAAAACTTCGGCTTTTGGAGGGAGCTATTAGGAGGCGCCCCTCAATAACCTTTTGTGGATTTGTTCCCCGCGATGAGGGAAGCGTCCCCAGGAGGAATCGAACCAATGCCACTTGAGTGGTGGTACACCCCCTGGTACCACTGAGGTGATCGCCCCAGTGGTACCAGGGTCAGCCCACCACAAAGCTGGTAAGGGTTCGATTCCTGGGGAGCCGCCCCCAACGCGGGGACAAATAAACAATAGTGCTATTGCGGGGGACCCAGTCCTCAACAGTATGTAAGTCCGTAACACTCAACTTGGCCACCAATGATCAAAGTATGTCTGTCAATCAAGCACCCATATGCCAATTGTGCCCCTATCCAGATCTTGCTTGGTGCAATCTCATTGATTGTTCATTCTCTCTAATGAAGTGGCAATCCATTTCTCATATTTTGTTCCCTTGTAAAACATCGAGTTGGTAGAAATGTGCATGGCTGCCTGATTGTCTTCAAACAGGGGAGTTTGTTTAGTTTGAGGTGCTTGTAGATCTTGTTATAGCCAACATAACCATAGCAACTCACTTACGGTTGCGGCCATGACCCTGTGTTCTGCTTCCACTGACAATCTTGCCAATGTGGATTGCTTCTTTGTTCTCACCTTCGAGTCATGGGGAATCTACCCCAATCTGCATGGTTTTAGGCTTTGAGAGTTAAATTTCTTGTGGCTAGTAATGAAATCCCTTGCCTTGGTGCCATTTTCAAGTATAGTAAAACTTGTACTACTACATCCATGTGCTCTTGCCTTGGCAATCTAATGAACTGACTTAGTGTATTGACTGTGTATGTTATGTCTAGTCTAGTGATTATTAAGTACTACAGTCGTCCTATCAAACGTTAGTATTGTGCTACGTTAACTCTGGGCCTTTCACCATTTGCTCACAATTTATTATTTTCTTTATAGGAAACAAACTAGGAAGACATGCCTGCATTCCACATTCCTCTAGTATGTTTATCACATATTTACGTTGATTTAGGACAACTCCATGTGATGAGCAAGCAACTTCTACCCTTAAGACATACTTCAAAGGTCCTAGGTACTTAATGCTGAATTTTTCATGGAGATATGTCTTCACTTGTTGTATTGTTTCTTTGTTATTCCTTACTAGGATAGTGTCATCTACATAAATCAAGACTGCAATGAATGCCTTTCCCTCTTCATAAAGAAACAGAGAGTAATTTGCCTTTGACTGCCTGAGTCCTACTTTTAGCAAGGCACTTGTGAATATATGATAGTAGTTGTGGGAGGCTTGTTGTAACCCATACAACAATTTCTTCAAGTTACATACTTTTGCTTCTCCTTCCACTCAAATCCTTTCATTATCTGCATGTATACTTCCTCATCCAAGTCCCAATGGAGAAAGTTGTTATTTACATTGAGTTGGTGAATGCCCCATGCACTTTTGGTAGGAATAGCTAGAAGGAACCTAATTGTGACCAATTTCACTACTAGTGCAACGGACTCATGGTAGTCGACACTTTCCACTTATGCGAATCCTCTTCCAACATCTTGTGCCTTGTATCGTGCAATTTCACCATTCGACTTATACTTTATTTTGTCGACCCACTTGGAGTTTATTGCCTTCTTACTTGGTGGAAGCTGCTCCAATGACCATGTCCCCTTTTGTTTAGGGCTTGTATCTCTTTCTTCATTGCTTCTTACCAATATTTATGTTTCACTGCCAGTGAGAAGGTTTTAGGCTTAGTGTGGGAGGAGATGGCTGCCAGGAAGGCTTTAAGTGATAAAGAGAACTTCTCATAAGTGACATTATTCGATAAAGGGTATACAATGGAATTTACCTTGGGTGGGTTTCATTCCATAATGGAGGGTGGCAGGTTCATCTCGAAGACGTTGAGGTGTTTTGGCTGTTTTCCAGCATCTTGGTTGCATAAAGTCTCACTATAACTAATAAGGCTAGGCCGTACTTGAAAACTTTCAATTGGATCCGTGACCTGGACTTCGTTGGGCCCATTATTCGAACCACTCTTTTCCATTCTTAACTCATTTTTTGTTAGTTGGATCATGAATACCAAGGTTTATGAGAACTGGTGGGCTTTTCAAACTATTTAGCCCATTCCGTTGTTCAATGGAGTCCGTTGGCATTTGGGGGTTCATTGTTCTATCTAGCCCATTTTGGTGCTCAACATAGTCTGCATTCTTCTGGTCTAGCCTTGAGTTAGGCCCACATGGCTCTTGAGCCTCACCAAGTGCCTCACTCTATATCTATTCTAGTTGTCCCAAAATATTTTGTTATTAGATTGTTTCTTCATTCCATTGTTTGAAGAGATATATTTTTTTGAAGAAAATGACATATCTAGATGTATACACCCTTCGTTTTTCAATGTCATAAACATGATGTCCCTTTTTGTCCATTGGGGTATCCTATAAACACACAAGGTCTCCCTCTCTCAAAAAACTTGTCTCCTGTCTTGTCATTATGATGAACATAGGCTAGATTTCCAAAGACTCTCAAGTGATCATAAGTTGGCTTTCTTTCCAATAAAACTTCATATGGTGTCTTATTGTTTATAAACATGGAAGGTAATCTCTTGATTAGGTAAGTGGAAGTAAGGACACATTCGCCCCAAAACCTGACTGATAACCGAACTTCAAACCTCATGCCTCGAGCTTTTTTAAGATATGTTTATGTTTCCATTATGCTACCCCATTCTGTTAGGGATGATAGTGCACATTGTCTATAAGATTATGCCATGCTCCCAATAATAACTTAGCATTTGACTCGATTGAAATTCCATTATGTTATTTGTTCTTATCTGTTTAATTTTCTTTCTAAATTGTATCTCCACCATATTACAAAACATGGATAGATAATGGCTCACTTCATATTTGTATTTCATTAAATACACCAAACCTTGTACTATAATTAGAACATTCGATAGAAAATAATGATCTCCTAAAAGAGTTGTGCGGCCCTCATATGTCACAATGAATCAGATCAAAACACGAGGTGAATTTTATTGAACTAACGAAAAAGAAGTGTAGTCTATTTAGCTCACATACAAGAGTCGTCACAATGCAAAATGTTTCCATTACTAACATCACCAAAAATGCAATTAAAATGTATTTACATTAAATTGAGAATTACAACTTGCTTTCCAGGGTAGTCTATTCCCAACATTTTTAAATGAGCATCTCACAGGATTTTGAGGAGCATTATGGAACTGATTTTTGGGAGGAAACCAGCTTCTAAGATGAGGAGAAAAAAGGGGAGCTTGTGAAGAATTACTTTGAGAAGATGGGGACCTAGATTTCTGAGAAGAAAAGAAGCTCATCTCTACCTTCCATTGGAGTTTTTATGTTACTCTCTCTCTCTTTATTTTTTTGATTTAAAGTCGTTAGAGTTTTATGCATCATGTTCTTGAATATTTTCTATTTTAGTTTGCATATTATGAGTAGCTAAATCCCTATTCCAGTATTGGGATGTAGTCATTGAAGTTTTGTGATGATTAATTTTGGTTGTCGAGATATATTTTCTATGTTACAATTCAATAAATATGATTTTAATGCTTATGATTTATTGGCCATGAATTGTATGATTAAAGGCATTGAGGGTTGGAGCGAAAGTTGAAGCTTGATGTTAGTGCATAGATTTATTAGACTTAGGTAGTATAATCACGAAACTATATATGCACCTTTGTGACGTTTGCTTAGATTCAAAGAAGCCTAATGCATCATATAGGTTAATATCTATGATTACAAAAGTAGACATAGGGTTAATATGGATAGAAGCATTATTCTTTGAAAGCATGTAATACATAACTTACGGAATCTAGTCGTTGTAACTCAAAAAATATAAACAACAATTCCTACATCTATAGCAGATTCAGTTGATGAACCCCATTCCTAAGATTCTTTATTATTAACTTCTTTTTGTATTGCCATTTTGTCTTTGCCTCATGGGAATGATACTTCACTTTATTACTTGTTTGTGATAGCATACACTTGCATTGTGTTTTTGCTTATCAGAGCACCACTCGTGCTAGCTACTGTCCTTGCTCCGTCATCGTCATTCTATGTGAAAGGGGAAAACCTTTGTTTCCTTGTTAGTTTTGTTTTATTTCATTTTTGTTACATTGAATATGTTTGGGATTTTTGTATTTGAGTTCCTGGGTTTGAATTTAATTATGAGAGGCTAAGTATAATGTGGGTATTTAGCTTAGCTACTAAGAGTGTATTGAATATTTAGATGAGTTATATTTAATGCAGGTTTGAGATTATTTCTAGTTCATTGTTCTTTATCCATTTTGATTATAATTTTGGATTGATCATCAATTATTTGTAATTAAAATTTGTATTTGAGAATTAGGTGTTAGACACATCATCTGCACTTAATTAAGCTCTCTTGAAAAGCATTTTAAATTAATTTCATTGATTTGATTTAATTTAGATGGCTGTGTGTTTTTCCTTGTGCTTAATCCAATTAACTACCAAGGAAGTTAATTAGTTAATTGTAAGTGAGTGTTCACCGTAATCATTTGGATTCTTTAGCCTTAGTGAAAAAAATCAATAATCTCAACCTAGGAATTTTGTTTGATTCACTTAATAATTTAATACATGATTGGTTAGTTAGCTAAACCCCCATTAGGTTCATAAGATTTAATTCAGTTTCATCTATTATTTTTGCATTCTTATAATTTAGAAAGTTTAATTAATTTATTTTGAGCATTCATCATAATTTGGTTCAGGTGTTTAGGATTTTATTGACTTTACTTTAATTTTTTACTTTGTCTTATTTTATTTCATTTGATTTAATTTAATTTATTTTGTTTTATAAAATTTCATTTTGATTGCTTGGTAAATTTAGTATTTTAAATAAAACTAATAAGAATTTAAACTACTAAAATTTCTTGAGAGATTGACCTCAGGATAAACTTATCATTACACCATTAGTGATTCGTGCACTTGCGAGCATATTAAAATTTGCACATCAATTTTTTGGCGCTGTTGTCGAGGAATTGGCATTTAAATTTTGTATTGTTTTCTTTGGTGCTAAACTTATTGTTTTTTAGTGTTTTGTTCACTATTTTATTTTTATTTTTACATTTTTACATTTTTGTTTTCTTTGTTTCTTGATATTTTATTTTATGGCAAAAGTATTGTTTTGGTCCCCTATAAAAATGTACAAACTGCCCAGGAGGCGTAATACCATTAAATATACTATGTTTGCACTTTGTTTCATTTTTGTCCCTAATGTTTCAAAAATGTACAAACTTAGTCCCAGGAGGTGTAATACCATTAAATATACTAACAATTTTTGTTGATGTGGCATACAGGCTTGAAGAAGTTGGACAGGCGACAGTTGACATGGTAAGTTGGTACTGACGTGCCATGCTGACTCAATAGCCACATCATCTTTCAATTTTTCTATTCCTTCTCTATTATTTTTCATTTTCCTTTGGTTAGAAGGGAGGTTACCTGATCTCTGAACTTGATGTTGGACTGTTGCTGTTATTCATCCTCATTCTATTCCCAAACAAGCATCTAGCACATGCACTCAAAGAATCCCACGATAGCTCTATCAGCAGGAAGGTTCATCCACGTGTGGGAGTTTGACTTCACTTATTTAACCATGGATTGTAAACTAGCTGTCCTAAATGATTAATCCCATAATTTGAGGATTAAGGCAAAGGTATAAACGTTACAAACCGTGGTTTTGTCTGTAATTGGAAAATGATAGCTAACAGGGACGCGTCCTGTTCTAGATTTTTCCAACTAGGTTTTGCTACTGTAGAAAAGGGAAATAAGAAGTTTGTATTTTTTTGGTAGATTTTTTCTTGATTTTTGAGTGAACTGAGGCCCTTTGATGTATCTAACTTAGCATTTTGAGCGAATTTCCATAAGGTTGTGACAAGAAACATGACACGGATTTGGAAGGTAGATTTGGTTTTCAATCTCTTTCCTTATTAGAAAAATGTAGTTAGGTTTTATATGGTACTCTTTATAATACGATACCATCATTTTTTTCTGTGGTTTCGCAGTGGTGTTGGGTTGTTGCTATTATCTGCTTGTAAATATTTTAATTTTTTGCTTCAAGGTCAGAGGTTGGGGAAACTCCTTTCTAACCAGAGGAAAATGAAATTAATAGGGTGGGAAGAGAAAAAATTAAAGATGACGTGGCTAATGAGTCAGCATGCCACATCATCACCAACTTGCCATTTGTCCAATTTCGTTTAGCTCATATGCCATGTTAGTGAAAATCGTTAGTATATTTAACAATGTTACAAGTTTGCACATTTTTGAAATATTAAGGACAAAAATGAAACAAACCAAATGTAAAGAACAAAAATGAAATAAAGCGCAAATGTAGGGGACCGAAACAATACTTTTGCCTTATTTTATTTTACACTATTAGTATTCTTACTATTTTTATTTTATTTGTAGTTTATGAGTATTTTATTTATTTTTTGGTAAGTTAATTTCATATTTTTTAAAATAGTGAGCATGGAGCCTAACAGATTGGATGCAGCTAAGAGACAAAGGGTAATGAAAGATTATGTGAGGCTAATAATTGGCACTGCTACATGTTGCATTTGATTGGGGGAAGTAGCAAGAAATTATGTGCTAAAAGAACATCCATTATTCCATGTTGCCCTCCTTCTACGGAATGCCAATGAAGACCCTTCAAATTTCTTGAAGGGCTTTTATGCAACAATGTAGACTTTTCCTTGGCAAGAACTTAATGTAGACCAACTCAGGACAAGGTATTTTCTCTATACATTGAAAGAAAGAGTTAAAGTCCGGTTGATGACCCTTCCACTTGGTTCTTTGACTAGATGGGAAGCGGTGTATGACAAATTCAAAGGGAAGTTGTACTCTCACCAAAAGACCACTGAGTTGAGGAATAAGATTGTCACTTTTACTCAAATGGAAGGAAAATCCTTTCATGAAGTATGGGATAGATTGAAAATGCTTTTAATTCAGTGTCCCCACCATCATTACCCACTTTATGATGGGTTGACACAATAGTGTCAATATACAATTGATGATGCTGATGGTGGAATTATGGAAGAAAAGACCTCAGAGGAAACTTATGATCTATATAAGATGTTGAGTGCTAACTCCCAACAAAAGAGTGGAGGAGGAACGAGAGATGGGTGAATGAATTAAGCTTCAATAATGAGATGGTCTTACAAATTGCAGAATTAACTAAATAAATCAAACTCCTCACTACCAAAATTATGCATAATCATGAAGTATATGGAGTTTGTGGTAGTTTCAGGCATGGTGCTAATACTTGTTCTTTGTTTTATGATCCTTATATAGGTGGAGAACGAGAACAAGTCAATTTGATGAAGTCCTACCAACCAAGGTAGAGGACTGGTCCTTTTGCCAACACATATGATCCTGGTTAGAGAAATCATCCTAATTTCTCCTGGAAGACTAACAATAACATGGGATATGCTCAAACTCAGGGTCGAGTCAATATCAAAGCTAAGCTAGACCACCCAATCAACCTAGGAAACTAACCTTGAAAGAAAACTTGAATACATTTATTCAAGTTAGCAGAGAGAACCATGAACAACATGAGCAAAGGTTGAATTCCTTAGAGGCTTCAATGAAAAGGGTGGAAATTATTAATAAAGGTTTTAATGATTTACCATTTGATGCAGGAAATTAAATTGGGAAGTAAAGAGAGAATTAAGTTCCCATGGAAAGTCAAGTTAAGGACTCTTAATCTTCTAAGTTGTCTAAGAACAACAAAGAAGAGGCTTTTTCTTCCCCCTACCCCAAAAAGTGGCCGATCACTATAAACCCCCAATTCCTTATCCGAATCGTCTAATGGAAGTCACACTAGACAAGCAATCTTCTTAAATTTTTTACATGCTTTCTAAAGTTAATATTAATTTGCCTCTTTTGGATGTAATCAGGAATATTCCTTCATATGCTGAAATTTTAATGAAACTCATCATTACGAAGAGGAAACATAAGTAAAATGAGAAAGTCATTATTTTAGAAATTGCTAGTGTGGTACTCTAACAAAACTTGCCTCCTAAGTTAAAGGATCTATGAAGTTTCAACATCAGGATCACTATGGGAGACAAGAAGAATGCTAAATCCATGTTAGACTTAGGAGCAAGTATCAATCTCATGCCATATTTAGTTGTTAAATATGTCCCTTTAACTTATGAAGAGTTGTTAAATATCCAAAGGGAATAGTTGAGGATTTGTTGGTACAAGTAGACAAACTGATTGTTCACTTGGACTTTTTAATTTTGGAAATGGAGGGAACCCTATTTGTGGATAAAGTGTATACAATTCTCCTTGGTAGGCTGTTCATGGCAACAAGCAAGACATATATTGATATCCATATAACGAAGTTAACTATGACAGTCTTGGGAGAGACTGTCCAATTTAAAGTGTTTGATTCTCTACATAGTCCTATTTATACTATAGTTGAGTGTTCTTTTATTGATTGGTCATGACACTCAATTACAGGTAGAAGACAATCTTGAAGATTCTCTCACTGATGAGAGTGTGCAGGAAGCACTTGAAAAAGATATTAAGGTGCACCCTCCTTAACAAGTGTCACAACGTGATGGATGGAAAAAATTCACCGTCGTGACCCTAATGGCGATAAAAGGGAAAAATATAGAGATAAAAATGGAGTCACCACCAATTAATTATAAGAATAATTAGAATCCTTTAAAACCAAATACTGGCCCTTGGAACCAGAGGATGGGTTCGGGAGTCTAATTACTTGTGGGGAAGGTGTTAGGCACCCTACAGCGTCCATCCCTAAGGATGGTTACCCTGAATTTGTTTGTGCTTAAATTTATTATTGTGTTTGAATTACCCCTTTGTATTATTTTAATTTTTTTTGAGAAAAATAAAGAAATGAGAAAATTGGAACTGTCTTACAATGTAAGTGCTTACGTACCCTTAAGGGATCAAGGTCCACATAGTTCAAAATTAATTAGAATTTTCTTAAAGATATGATTAAGACAAATGGGAAATTAAGCTTCCACATAAGGTCCAACAAATGAGAGATTAATTCTCTACATAATGTTTGAGAAAATAAAACATTTATGGGAAAATAAATTTCCACACAAAGCTTAGTCAAAATGAGAGAATATTTCTCCACACAGTGTTTTAAAGAAATGAGACGTTATGGGAAATAAATTTCACATAGAGCCCAGCATTACGGGAGAACAATTCTCTGCATAATGTTGAAAAGAAATTAGGAATTCTATATTCTGTACCTAAATTTATTTTTGGAAGATTTGAGGTGAAGTTTGTAATTATAGAAAGTATTGGAGTCAATTAACTTTTAAAAAGTATTAGGACTCAAGTTCAAATTTTGAAAGTATTGAGGATTGAAATTCACATTTTAAACTTTTATAGATCAAAATGAAATATGGATACTTTTGAACCTCACTTTCAAGTTATCCAATTGGGTCCTTGAAACCCAAAATGTATCTTTTTTCAGTAGGGCCTTTGGAACCTCTTGATTAAATGAACCCTTGGGACCCATATTAAAAACCCGTTACATAAACTGTTTAAACCCTTTTTAAAAGCAATTGGACTCTCTAAAAATGATATTGGATTAACGGGCTCATGGAAACTTAAATCCTCAATTTCAACTCTCATAACCATCACCATTATATTTTGTTCAACTTGGTATATCCCCTGGAACATATGAAATATACCCTTTTTACCAATTGAGTTTTTTGGCATTCTCTTTAAAATTAACTGGAGGTTTAGGGGACCTCAAAACAATTTTATCATTTAACTTCGTATATTTGTCAAGACATAAAGGAGAGCCCTTATATCATACCAAATTAACCATGGCCATGATGACAATATAATTAAGACAATAGGAATCTCTATCATGGGGGATAACCAACATCACAAACCCAATAAGGTATATAACCCCTCCCTTAAAACCATGGTACCAAGACTCCAATATTGGCAAAGGACAAGTTCAAATCAATGTGCTATAGTCATGACACAATCAACCCCTAAGCATGGCAGTAAAAAATAGCAAAAAGGAAAGCAGAGATGATATGTAAATTACTAAACTGGTAGCATGACAGAAATAGAAAGTACTTCCCTTTAATCAGAAAAGCACATGCTCTAAAAATAACATGATACCAGTCTAAATCAATTGGACCCGTAATGCAGGAAGCCTATTTCAATTCTGTCCTTGGGACAAGTTTAAGAGAACATACCTAAAAGAAACTGAAAATCACTCCCCAGCCACAAATGTCATAAATTAGCAGTGCATTAGTCTATGGCAATCAAACGTGAATTGAAAGCAACTATTTCTAGAAATTAATAGAGACATATATCCTGAGTCCTATCCCCGCAACCAACGTTAACAAAATCCTCTTCTTTTCATTTGAGCTGAGGTTGAAAAAGCATCCCAAAAAAAAATAGGAACCAGTACATATGATTGCCCTATGTAAATTATCTACTTCAACATCAACGAAGGGGCACACGATAAACAAAAATTAAATCATGCATGTTCTTTGAAGAAAAGAGACTGAAACTCCTAATCAGCAATTATATTAAACAGAACCCCAATTCTCCATCAATATGGCATGTTATGGACAAATGAAAACAAACCACTCGAACGTTTTGAACCTTATATTAAAACCAAAACGAGTTCCCAACAGAATAGACAACCTGAGATAAAACTTAGTTAAAACTAAGTTATGTACCAGAGAGAAAGCCCTTCTGAGCAACAGACCGGTAACCATTCATGAGTCAAAGCTAATTAATTCTAATTCATATACTGGAACCACACTCGACCTATGCCTTAAAGCATCATCTAAAGCATAATCATTCTGAATTAGGGATAATAATCAGCAGGGTTTTGAATAGCAGAGCATAAAATGGAAATCTTAACACAGACTAACTCATTTAGGTATAAACCGGAATCATTCAATTAAGCATACATTCTTTACAGATTCAGGACAAAGGGCGAAATACAAATCGAATCAAGCCAAAAAACTGAAACCAAACCCAAACTTAGACAGCAGTTATACATAGCTATAATTAATTTGGAAATTGATAAACCATCGCGGGACCGAACCTGAAATCCTCCACTTACAAAGCACCTGAATTCTTCCTTGAACAGCCCTCGGAGCCTCAACCTCCTTTCAAAGCCTTTCTCGGTTTTCCTCCCAAAAACTTGCTGGGAATTCCTTCTCCCCCCCTTTTGATCTTCCTTTCCTCCTGGCGCTCTCTGTTGAAATTGCTCTCGGAAACTCGTCCTCTGTCGTCGATCTCCCCCCCTCCCGTTAGACTTTATGCCTCTCCTTTATAGCTGGGCCACTTCACCTTCGCCCTCGTGATGGTGTGAAATCCGGGGTTCAGTGGATGGGTGATTCAGAGAAATGGGCGCCATGAAGAGTGTTTACGAAGATGGAGGTGAGCAGAGTGATTTGGGGAGGGGATTGGCAGAAATGACATTGACTTAGCAGAGAGTGGAGCCACGGG